>JAODAL010020801.1:0-68580 GCA_025379985.1 Phyllomedusa bahiana
TTGCCCTTGCTGTTCTCACCGTTCTTTTTTCTCTGCCTTTCTGATATTTTTCTTGGCCTGCCACTTCTGGTTTTAACAAGAACTGCCCCTGTGGTCTTCCATTTCCTTACTATGTTCCTCACAGTGGAAAACTAAACGGTTAAATATTTAGACATCTTTTTGTATCCTTCCCCTGAACAACTATGTTGAACATCTTTGTTTTCAGATCATTTGAGAGTTGTTTTGAGGAGCCCATGATGCCACTCTTCACAGGAGATTCAAATAGGAGAACAACTTGCAATTGGCCACCTTAAATACCTTTTGTCATCATTGGATACACCTGGCTATGAAGTTCAAAGCTCAGTGAGGTTACAAAACCAATGTTGTGCTTCAGAAAGTCAGTAAAAAGTAGTTAGGAGTATTCAAATCAATAAAATGATAAGGTACCCAAATTTTTGCACCAGTCAAATTTGGTTTTATACATATTGTGTTAATGCACATTTTGTGTTAGTACAATAAACCTCATTTCAATCCGGAAATATTACTGTGTCCATCAGTTATTAGATATATCAAATTGAAATGGCTGTTGCAAACACCCAAATATTTAGAACTAAAAATGATTAAGATTAATAGTGGTGCCCAAACTTTTTCATATGACTGTATTTGTACTTGCATATAATTGTTTGTAAAGATGAACAAGGTACCTTCAGATATCTGGAAATTGCTCCAAAGGATGATCCAGACTTGTGTAAGTCCACAATTCTCTTCCTGATATTTTGGCCGATTTATTTAGACTTTCTCATCATGTTACACACAGAAGCAGTGAGGTTCTGGTGTGATTTAAAATACATCCACAGATGTGTCTCTAATTAACTCAGATGTTGCCAATAAACCAGAATTTTCCAGACATGACATCATCATATGGGCTCTCCCAAATTGTTTAAAGGCATAGTAATCCTAGTGTATGTTAACTCTTGACTTTGCAGAAAGTAATAAAAATGCCTTAAATTTTTTTCTCTCTCATTATTCTGGCATTTTGCAAATATAAATAATTTTGGTTCCTAATTGACCTAATACGGGTAAGGTTTATTCTGATTTCATGTCAGATAGTGAGAAAAACATGCAGATGTTTATTTTTATATAGTCTATGTCAACTTCTGGTTTCAACTACATGTTGGAAGAAAGAGACCTACACAGGCCAATAAATTCTTCCACACCAAAGTCAACATCCTATTGTTTACAAATCAGGATGAATGATGGCATTATCATGCCTAAACAGGCGAGAGCCTTCACCAAACTGTTGCCAAAAAGTTATACGCATACAATTCTCTAGAATGTCATTGTGTACAGTAGCAATGAGATTCCACTTCTCCGGAACTATGGGTTCTATCTACACTATTAAATCCTGCCTCAGTCAAACATGACTTGATTAGGCCCCTTCATCAAACTTAACAGTCGACGTTATGTATTTCAGAAGAAACCGTCTTGTTAGATTGAGAGACTGTTAATTGTCTATGTAAGGACAGGTACAGGAGTGAGGGTTAGGCACTGTGCGGCACCAGGGGTAGCTGCAGGGCAGACAGATATTTTACACCTTTGTTGTACATTATGCAAGCTGGTAATTGGCTTGGCATATAGTGACTTTAGGCTTGGGTTTGGCAGCCACAGACTTGTCTTTTGCTGACACAGCTCGGAGCTAAGAAGAGATGATTCTTACTTGCTATGTATGTCCGCACTTGGCAGTGCCATTCTGAAAGTTTAGAGGGCTGCAATTCTTTGGATGTTCTTCTAGGATGTTTTATAACTTACATGAATATTCAGGCTGAGGTTTACATTCAGTACTGATGTGAGAGATTGATATTCAATGTTCAGTTGCAATTACTTTAGCAGCATATGGTTCATCCAGTGATTATTTTTTTGTTTTCTGATTGTACATTTTTTATTCTATTTTCTGCACAGTAAGGGGGCAATTTTTTATTGTTTTACTACTTTAAAAAAAAAACCTTCTTAAGTATTGCTTTATGTCACCATAGTCTGAGGCCTATAATTTTTCACCACAATCATTAGCTTTTAACATGTAGGGAAAGGTAAATGAACACTATTACAAAATACATTGCTGTTTGATTTTGCTTTGGTCAGGAAATAAATAACATTTTACCTCAGAGCACACAAGTTTTCCCTGGTTATCAACCACCTCTCCCCACCTCTTCCTGTTCTCTCTTATCTCTCATTGTTCTAAACTGCTGTCAGTCAGTCTGTCCATTGTGAGTCACTCCCTGCTGAGTCTTATCTCTAGCACAAAAGCTTGGTTTACTTAAAGGGATTTTAACCATGAGTTAAAAACTTCTGCACTGGCCGAATGCAGTGAGCTGACCATGCATGTGAATGAGGAGGGCAGAGCTTCCGAGGATAGTGTGTACATGGAAGTGGATTACAAGGATGGTTGCAAGCATTACCCTCCTCAGTCACATGCATGTCTGGCTCACTGAGCAAAGCCCCTTTAACCACTTAAAGGGGTTGTCTCATCTCAAAGTTTCATAGGATGCATGAATTAAATAATGCTGCTTTGCTCTGTCACTTCCTGGTCAATCTGTTTGTAATTATCATATGGGCTCCGTGTATTCAGACGTCTGCTAATTAGATAAATCTCATGCTGTCAGGACCAGTGAAACTTCTGAGCTAAAGTAAGCAGCATTAATTACTGGCTTTTGTCTGAAAGATCAGATAAAAAAAAGCTCCACTGTCGGGGTTTCTGTCTTTAGCCCTTGTGATGATCACCTGCTATCAATAAAAAAACGTGGGAAGGAAAACACAGTCGGTCATTGAGAAACAAACCCCCTCATGTAACGGGGAGGGATCCGGGGGCCAACCAAGCGATATGCAAACCACCCCAGGGAACGGAGTCTAAGTACCCCGGTTTTCCCCCGGCCGCCGCAAAGCGGGATGGACTTGCTGCGGGGAGGCTACCAGGTCTTTAACCCCCTGGGATTTGCTTGCGAGGGGGGCCGGGTAAGCTGGTCAAGACGTAAATCCGGAGGTAGTCGGGCGGCAAAGGTCAGGGCAGGCACAGAGGTTCGTAGTCAGAGACGGGCAAAACGGTCGGGGAGGCGGAAAACAGGCAAGGGGGAAGAACAACGACGGGTACACGGGAAATCAAGGCTAAACTCTTACACTCAAAAACGCTCAAAAAAAAAACCCCAAAACGATGGCAGCATGCTGGGGGCGTTCCCAATATAGGACCAGGGCCTTCAATTAACCAATTAAAAGGCGCCCTGGCCCTTTAAACCCGGGACCGCCGTCACGCGCCGCCTTTAACAGGGATTATGCCGCGCGGCTGTCGATTGGAGAAGAGGGGGGACTGGTAAGTGGGGGGCCCCCGGGCAAAGGGGGGAAAAGGGACCACGGCTGGGGACACCCGCAGAGCCGTGCCGGCCCCCCTACGCACGGGGGGAAACGGCCGCGGCGAGCTGCGGCCCGCGCGCCGTAAGTGCCCCCCCCCCCTTTAGTTTTCCCCCCCTCTTCCTTTGAAATTTAGGGGGAGATAGGGACAGATTGGCCCGGGGTTTCCCCAAATGAACGCTCCTCCGGCCCGAACCCCTTTTCCCAGTCGATAAGGTAGAACCGCTTCCCCCTCCTGTCTTCTCCCCCAACCTCCTTGACCTCAAAGTGTTATCTTGCAGAAACAGGAAAGGCGAGCAGTCCGGGAGAAGGGGTTCAGCACCACAGGCTTGAGGGGGGACAGTGAAACGCGTTGGGGATCCAGAGTCGGGGGGGCAAAGCTTATGGGGAACGGGGTTCAGACCGGGAGCACCACAAAAGGACCCGGTTTTTGGGGGCCCCAAACTTGAAAATGAAAAAACTTTGGATTTTTTGGGTTCACTTTTTTTTTGATTACTCTCGAATAAGGGGGTCGGTTGACCCACGGGGGGCCTATTGGCTCGATTGAGAGGAAAAAGATGGAAGGACTCCCCTTTTTGAGATCACGTTGAAATTGGGAGTTAAAAATCTTTGATCAAAATATGTGAAGGAAGTTCAAAGTTTTTTCATGTATGTAGATAGCATAAATGTTTTTTTTTGGGATTTCCAGTAGGTATTCCCTTTTTTTTCCCGAAAGGGCCCGCTGGGGGCGGTCGTGGTGCATGTATAATTACATGTGTGCGCACCCCGCCAGGGCCCCCAGGTTTGCAACGTTTTTTAAAATGTTTTTGTGTGCGAAACTTTACGTTATATTTGGTGTACATTGTTTTTAAACCTGAGGGAAAAGGAAAGGGTGCTTCTTTGGGGTTTCTGTCCCCCCCCCACTCTCCAGGCTTTTTCATAAGAAGGGGTTTTGCGGGTTGGGTTTTTTTATTTTTTCTCTCTGAAAATGGAGGTCGGTTGACCCAGGGGAGGCCGATTGGGCTCGTTGAGAGGAAAAAGTGGGATGGGACTGCCCTTTTTTAAATTTCACGTTAAAAAGGCTTGGCATTAAAAACATTTTTTGATCAAAAAATGTAAAAACCAGAGTCTAAAATTTTTTTTCATGTATATAGATAGCTTTTTAAATTGTTCTTTAGGGTTTTCCACTTTTGTGTATTGCCCAACTTGTAACGGGCACCTTAAAAGGGGACTTTATTTTGGGATAACCAAACCCTACGCCCCGGGGCTCAAATGGGGCGGGGGCCACCCGGGTCCCCTTCGCTGAGCTTTGTGCGGGCAAAGCCCGTAGGGCAGGGCCCTGACACATGGGGAGTTGCCAGAGGCCTTGATGTCCTTTACTTGGGAAATCCACGCCGGACATGAACAGGTAGCTAGAGGGAGAGGTGGGGGGGGATGTAACCCAAAACAAAAAAAAAGGGGGGGGGGCCCCCGCGGATTCTGATCTAAAGAGTTATAAAAAACTCTGCCCAGGAGAGAAGATCGGACCAAGTTATCCACGGCGGACACAAAGTCCCGCAATTAGGTGCCAACACCTGGTTAACCCCGTTCTACCTGCCCGTTGTTTGAGGTGGTTGCAGATAAAAAATCCAACGAACCTGCAACGGACCGCACGGGCCCGCCAAAATTTAGCGATAAACTGGACCCCCCTGCAACAATATAAACGGAACCCGTGAAAGCAAAATATGAGGGAAAAAAAATTGGGCCAGCGGGGGGGCAGGGGGTTTAACCCGGCTGGGATGAAGGGGGCCTTTTTTCGAGAAAACGATGGGCAAAACCCCCCTATACTGTTTCCAGATAAAGGGAAGATCTGTGACAAAGTCCATGGCGCATGGGTCCGGGGTTTTTCCCCCGGCACGGGGAAAGGCTGAAAAAGGGCCCCCGGGGGCTTAGGGGGAACCTTATTTGGGGAAAGGGGGAACAGGCCACACAAAGTCCCTGCGTTTTGCCAAGATGGGCCCCCGTTAGCGGGGGCCCAGCTGAAGGGGACTTAGGATCCGGGATCCCCAGCTGTTCGGGAAGAATTCCCCACTTCGGGATTCTAGGTCGAAAGCGGAGCACATACTTTTCCCCGGGGGGGACACGTTGAAGATCCAGGGGGGCACCCGTGCGGGGGTTTCAGGAGGGAAAATGTGCTGTGGGGACCAAAACCCCCCGTATCAAGGAACGAGTTTGGGCTCGCTTTGACTTCTTCCCGCTGGCCGAAAGTGTAGCAAAGTCAAAACGGCGAAGAAAACGCCCATCTACCCTCCCGGGGGATTCAGGCTTGAGCCGACTGAAGATATGGGATTTTTTTTTAGGTCGGGGGAAAATACAATGGAGACGGGCCCCCCCCCACGGTGAACCACTCTTCAGACCCCACTTTAGGGCCAAAAATTCCGACCCCCATGGTATAATTTTTTCTCGGCCGGGGAGAGAAATTTTGGAGAAAAATCCACACGTAGCATTTACCCGGGAGGACCTCTAGGAGGACAGCACCGGCACCCACCGAGGGGGCATCCCTTCCAGAATGAAGGGGCGGTTCGGGGCCGGGGGAGACAGAACCAAGCAACCCGGGGAACCGAGATTTGAAGGGGGGAAGGCTTCTTGACTTCCGGGGGGCCCGACTTGGGATTGGGGTTCTTCTTGGTTAGAGCCCCCAAGGGGCCCAAGCAGAGAAATTGGGAAAATTGCTAAATAATTGCAAATCCTAGGAATTTGAATGGCCCAAGGCCCACCGTTTGTGGCCACTGAACACGCGGAGAGCTTTGAGGGGGTCCATCCGGGCCCTTATCAAGACGATTACCCTAAAAAGGGCAAGCTGGTCGTTCGAAGAGGCACTTCCTGGCTTGGGAAAAAGCTGATGGGGACGGGGTCCCCGAGGGGCCTGGCGGACGTGGGGCGAGATTACGAGATCCAAAAAAGATAAGGATATCGCCCAAATAGACAATAACACAGCTGTAAGTAGGTCCCGAAAATTATTGACAATTTTGGGAATACAGCAGGGGGGTTGCAGAACCGAATGGGATAACCGATACTCGAATGGCCATCCCGCGTTTAAAAAGCTGTTTTCCACTCGTCCCCCTTCTCAATACGACAATTTTAAAAAAAAAAGCGAAGATCCACTTTGGGGAAAAATTTTTGCGCCACCCCGGGGGTCGAAGGTTTTCCCATATCAAGGGCAAGGGGGGGCATTCTTTATGGTGATTTTATATAAGCCCCGATAGTCGATGCAGGGCCGGAAGACCATCTTTTTTCCCCCAAAGAAGAAAGGGGGCCCTCCGGGAAAGAGGGCTTACGGGTAAAACCCCTTTTCGGATTCTCCTTTATTACTCAGACATCGCCTTAGTCTCCGGGACGGGGAGTGGATAAACCCCCGGCCCCCGGGGGGAGTCACCGGTTGCAGGGGAATGGGACAGTCTTTAAAGGCCGGGGAGGGGGACGTTTCGGCCTGCCTCTCCGAAAAACATCCGCAAAGTCCCAATATGGGTAGGTAGATGGAGAAGGCTTGGCAGACTTCAGGGGAAACGACCCGAGGGCGAGTTCGGTGCAGACAGGCAACGTGAGTGAACGCGGAACCCAACCATGACTTTCCCCCTGGCCCAATCCCCAAAGGGCGGGGTATGGGGCCTGCAGCCAAGGAGGGCCCAAAGGATTTCAAGGAGGACCGCGGCAGGGTAGAAATGGGAACGTTTTCCCTTTTGAAGGGCCCCCCAAACTGCAGGGAAAAGGGGGGCCAACGGAAACGGATGCCCTCCTTAAGGCATTCGCCACTGACCAAACACAAAATGGGTTTCTGCAAAAGGGTCCCCGGGAACAAACCTGGCACAAGTTCGTGGCTTATAAATTTCCCGCGATCCAGAATCAATAAAAGGGGGGGGGCCCCCGAAAAGGGCTGTCCGGGAAAAAAACCCAAAGATACGGGGATTTCAAACGGGGAGAGGCCGTTTTGGACACCTAGGGTTGCCTCTCCACAGCCCTAGGGGCGGGAAATTTCCCGGGGGACCCGGGCGTCCCCCCAAAGAAATGGGGAAAACCACCACAAAAGAAGCACAACCCCTTCAGACGAGGAGAACGTTCCCCTGGACAGGTGGGCTCTCTCGCCTGCATAGGGTTTCCCCTTCAGAAGCATCGGGGGGAAGAGGTGGGCCGCTGGAATGGGGGCCAAGCGGGGAAACGGCGGGACAAAGGTTTTTTTCCCCTTTTAGGGGGGGCTCTTGTTCCCTTTGGCGAAGAATATCCACTCGGGTGCCAAATGGTTAGGTATCCAAGGGAGCTGGAGAAACCCGACGGGGGTCGTCCTTTATTCGCCCCGAAGGGGGCCTTTCCCAAAAAGTCGCCCCCAAGCTTCGTTGTTCCCGTCCAGCTCCGAACGAGAGTCGAAACGACCGAATAATGACCGACTGTGGGGTCGCCCTACAAAACCGGGCAGTGCCCCGGCAGCCAAGAATACGGCCTGGTTCCTCAAAACTGTGCGGAACCCCCCCGGGGGAAGGTTGGAGGGGCAGCTGTCGGAGGCCCCCCCGTCCCTAGCGGGGTCCCAACCAAAGGGTTTTCCCGCAAAAAGGGATTTTGAAAGCCACCTTGGCACGCTTGTAGGGAATTTGGGGCCCCCCTCTCTCAAGGTGGATGGAGCCTGGTGATAATCCCTCACTTTGGGGTCCCCCACGAGCGAAGGGGGGTGGCAGATGCAGAAGGGTCCCGAAGCCAAGCAGGGAGAGCAATGGATGCCGGAGCCAAAGGATGCAGGTAAAGGCGGCACCGGTAGGCAACGGGTGCAAGATTTTTGCTCATGGCCGCTACTGGTCGATTAAAAGCTGGCTTTTGTGGGGGAAAGGCCGCGTGACGTCCCCGGGGAACGGGCAGAGGCCCTGGGGGAATCCCTGGCCCGCTGTACTGTAACGGAGGGGTGGATGCTGGGGCCAAAGCAAGCGATGAAGCTAAGCCCCCCAGGGAACGGGGGTCTAAGTAGCCCCGGTTTTCACCGACCCGCCCCAAACGGGGTGACTTGCTGGGCGTGAGGGTACCAGGCGTTACCCCGACTGCTTGCTTGCAATGGGGGCCGGGGGGACAGCGTGGTACAGAGACGTAACCGGAGGCGTAATCGGGGGGAAAGGGAGAAGGCAGGGGGAGGGGGCAGAGGGTTTGTATCAGAGACGGCAACGGGGGGGCAGCGGCAAAAAGGCAAGTGAGGAAGTAACAGACAGACTGGTACAGGAAATCAAGGCTGAAATCTTTCCTCTAAACGCCCAAAACAACCAAAAAAACCGACGGCACGAGGGCAGGGGGTCTACCATATATGGACCCGCGGCTTCAAATTAAACCGGATTTTCACGCGGCGGGGGTCAGAGTTGGAGCAGGGGGGGGACTGGAAAAACGGGGTCTCCCGGGCAAGAGGAGAAGGCCACGGGGGGACAGCCGCGCAGCCGTGCCGGACCCCGTACCACAGGGGGGCCCCCGCGGCTGCGGCGCCGCGCAACCCTGACACTCAGAAAGGGGATAAAAATCACTTTAGCTCCCTTAACAACAAAAAAAAAGAACATGCCAAAATATTTGGAAAACATCTTAATTTAGTGTTCTCAACATGTTGAAAGCTAATCTTTGTAGCGAGAGAAAGTGGGTCAAAATGTGAAAAAAGCGCACAGTTTTTTTTTTACGGCATTCACTCTCCGGTATAAATTATGTGTTCTTTGTAGTCTGTAGGTTATGCTATGGTACCGTAAAAAATTCCAAACATTTTCTATTTTTGACATTTGCACTGAAGCGCTACGTTCTGCAACCAATAACTTTTTTGCACTTCCACCCATAGACCTGAGTGAGGATGCATTTCTTGTGGGCTGAGGTGTACTTTTTATTGGTACCATTTTGTGATAGATGCGACTTTTGTGATCACTTGTATTCCAGTTTTTCAGGGACTTGAAATGATTAAAACCCCACAATTTGGGCATTTGGATTTTTTTTCTTCTACGGTGTTCAGCGTACGGGATAAATTATGTCATATTTAACTTTCTCGGGTGCGACAATACCAATTATGTGTAACTTTTTATTCTTATTTATTGTTATTTGTAAAATGTCAAAAGGGCAGTGATTTGAACTTTTAACATTTTTTTTTTTTTTTTTTTTAGACTTTTAAACTATTTTTCTTTCACTTGTACTTTGAGATCACCCTAAAGTGCTTGCCAATTGGGAGCAGGATCATGTGTACACCCTTTTGTACTGTATAAACAATACTAAAGGGTTTACAAAGAAGGTGGTTTTACTACTTCCTGCTTGGTGCAGAAAGCAGTAAAACGAAAGGCATGGAAGCGATGGAAGCCTTCCAGCCACCATGTAAACCAATTGGGGCCCCATGATCTCTCCACGGGGGCCCCGAATGGAGTGGGAAACGATGCACACCATTTCTCATTAATTTAGACGCCGTGGTCCAATCAACGTGGTATCTAATAACTTAAAGAGAACCTGTCACATAGATTATGCCCCCCTTTTCAGAAGACAGCACAAGCTAGTGTCAGACCTCTGTTTCCAGCGTGTCCCTTATTCTGTAATGAGAGAGTTTTAAAGTATTTATTGCGCAAATATGCAGTTTTCACCAGAAAAAGTCATTCAAAGAGTCATTTTCTGTCATACGCCCGCCCACCTTACTTTCCACTGCCACGCTCAACTGATAAACCTATTACTTTGAATAGGTAGAACAGTAAGTACTGTCAGTGGCGGTGCTATATTGTCCTATCCCTGCTCAAGAATAAGATTTGAGGGGTAAATGCTCTAAAACTACAGCATCTTACAGAATAAGGGACACAGCACTGGAAACAGCAGGTCTGACACTAGCTTGTGCTGTCCTCAGCAAGGAGGGCATCACCTATGTGCCAGGTTCCCTTTAACCAGCCTGAATTTTACCGGCAGGTGTCGGCTGCAGTTAGCAGCCGGCACCCGCTGCCTATGTAGCGGGATTTACAAAACCCCTTATCAACACTAGGATGTAAACTTACATCCTAGTGTTGTTAAGGAGTTAAGGTAGGGAGAAGTTTTAATCCTTAGAGTGCTGTAACTTTAAGCACTGTAGTTTCTAAACCTCCAGCATTCATCTCACTGTAACAGGAATGCAGAGCTGATATGCCAGTCACTGCTAAAGACCCACCCATAGCCTGACCAGTAAGTGTAAGTCTAAAGCTGATTGTGGCTCTATGAAACTGCATGGTGAGACAACCGCTTTAATTTTACTAGGTGGAGCTGTATGAGGACTTGCAGGGCAAAATGTCATTGTTAACATTACTTTTTTGAATTGCATACAACTTCTTGATTACTTTTAATTTTATTTTTTTTGCCGAGACAAGGTGACAAAAATTGTCACATTGCTTTATTCATACAGGATAAATAATGTGATATTTTAATAATTGAGCAGCTATACTAATTATGTTTTTATTGTTTATATATTTCTATGACGATTTTGAATTTTTTTTGCTTTTTTTTCACACCATGTAGTGGCATAAACATGCAGTTGTTGTATAATATACTGCAATATTGATGTATTTCACTGTACATGACCACATTTTCTCATTATGCTCTGCTTTCTCATTATCCGGAGTACTAATATGGCACATCTAGAAGCCTTTATGAGGTTCCTGGCTACTATAACAACCCAAATGGCAACTTTTTTTTGTGTCACAGTGAATGTTCAGCTGACTCCTCCGTCTGTCTTACCAAATTAAGAGACCAGTGGCAAATTTTCAGATTCTCTGATTTTCTCTTCAGTTGTCAATTTTTGGGGAAAAATTTACATTGTTATTTTATTATATAAACTACTGAAAACATGTCTCTGAAATTCAAAGCAAAAAATTTGGTATTTATTTGCAGTAAATGAGAAATCTTCAAAATAATAAAAGAGAAGCAGAACTGTCAGACCTCAAATAATGTAAAAGAAAACAAGATCATATTTATTTAGAAACAATAAAACTAATGTTTTAAGTCAGGGAGAGTTCAGAAATCAATATTTGGTGGAATAACCATGATTTTTGCATTTAGGCCATGTTCAAAAACGGCTTAAAAATGGGCCGTATTTCGGTCCGAATTAACGCGCCCGAAGTGCGCCAATTACGGCTGAAAACGGCCCATTCATTACGGGAATTCACAGTTCTCATAGAGAACTATGGATTACGTCTCCCTCCCCCCCGCCCGGGGAAGCCGCCGGGCGGGAGATAATTGACATGTCACTTTCTAGCGCGTAAAACGCGCCGCTAGCAGTGATAGTCTATGGGCCGGCGAAGTGCCGGCCCCCGCTATACCTCCCTCCCGCTCCCCCTCCCCCGCCCCCGTTCCACAGGCGTAATTGCGGGGCGGAATTACGTCCCGCAATTAAGCCGTGTGAACATAGCCTTAAATTCCTTTTGGCCTATTCCTAGCACTTGTTTTACCATCCAGCGTGTCCTATTGGGAAGAGATTGTGAAGACCATATCAGTGTTTTTTTACACTTTCCTTCATTAAATAAATGTTTGGGTTTAGGTTATCACCTAATCAGAAGCACATTAAGTAAATGAGTTGCACTTTGGTTGGAATTCAACTGACACTGGAATGGAATGGCTGTCAGACATGTAGAGATGCTGATTTTTAGAAAACTGTGCAGTGGTCTCTTAATTTTTTCCAGAGCTGTATATGCTGCTATCACTATTGTGAGGGCAACATAAGCAATGTGACAGGTTCCTTTTATGAAATCCTACCTCAAATCCTATCTCAACATGGTGACTGAAAAACAACTACTATTGTGGTTGCACCAAAAATGGTTTGAAAACTCCACCAAACAGTGGCACAGTTTTGGCAGCTTAGACACTGTTTGTGAACAACCAAAAAAGTATGGTTTAGTCAGAGATGTTCTTGGCTTTGCTGGAAAGGGGGCATAGCTCTAGTGTGACACCAAAATTACATCCTAATCACCCTTAAATTCTAGCATAGAACTTTGGTGCAAAGTACTCCTACATACAGTTGGTCTAAAAAAGCTAGATAAAACTAAAGATGCAACAAAATGATCAAACAACATTAACGGCTGTGATAATCTAGCACATTTTTAGACAGCAATATTATGTTCTAGAGTCTTAAAAGTTACTTACCTTGTAGCAGACTATGAGGTTTCTACATACAGTAATATTAGGTTTTACTCCTGCGGCTGATTGGTGTATACGTGGTATTTCTATGCCAGAATTGCATGCAGTATCAGGGATGTAGAAGAAGATATGTAGCGCTTGGGGTATAATTATAAAATGAAATGACACTTGGGCATAGAACCTCTATTGTAATGTCATATTTATTATACATAAAAGAAAGAAACAACGCGTTTCATGGGCAAATACGTGCCTGCTTCATCAGGTTATACAGAAGCCAATGCACATGTTGAATTTAAAGAAAACCGAGGGCTCAGCGGCAGTGAATTCAAACATCCAAACTTTAACATCGGAACCTAAGAGATCGCTCGCAACAGCTCTGCTGCAGGTTAGGAGCACTCTAGTATGAGTTTAATGACAAATAGCATTACAATGTATACAATTTAAAATAAATATAGATACTTTGTTTAAACAGGAGCTAGAGAAACATCGCTATCACAGACATAGATACAGAAGCTAGAAGAACATCGTTACTACAGACAGGATACTAAAAACTGCGCTGCTACCAAATTAAAATACAATATTGGAATATTTTAATTATACATAAATGAACATTTAAAATTTCTAATTAAAAAATACAAAACAGGATTAAGTGGAACAGGGTTATGTAATAATCATCTGTAATTCATTAAGCCCATTAGGGGCTATACGTATCTAATTTATATATCCAGAAGATCTCTCTCTCTCTCTGACAGACGTTTTGGTCTGTTAGGAATAGAACTCGAGATTTGTTCAGTAGGTTGTATGGTGAATTTAGGTGTCTCATCGGGATGAAGACTAAAAAAATGTCGGGGAACACAATGAATGATTTTATTGTGGTTAATGTTGTAATGATGATTGTTTTACCTTTGGGAGAGTTTAGTAGTCGTCTTCCCGACATATTGAATACCACACTGACATGTAATTAGATATATAACATACACACTGTTATAAGATAACTTATCCCTGATCCTGAACATTTCATTTACTTGGCTGGCAGCTACTGTGGTGAAATAGCCTGTGAGATTACTAACGTATTTCATGAGTTATACCATGTGTACAACTTTTTAAGGTGAGCAGTGACAATTACACAGTATACTAATCCTTGTTACATTATTTATTGCACGAGGTACGCTTTTCTCCGTATCTTCTATTTCTAGCATTCTTGTCTACAGAATTGCATGCAGATGAGAATTTGTAAGTTAGAAGACTGCATACCTGTTACATAGTACAGCTGGAAAAACACATAGAGTGGGTGAAATAAGTATTGAACATGTCACTAATTTTCTAAGTAAATATATCTCAGAACGTGCTATTGACATGAAATTCTCACCAAATGTCGGTAACAACCCATCCAACCCACACAGGCAAAGAAATCAAACCATAGACGTTCACATATTATGTGTAATAATGAGAAAATACACAAGAAAAAAGTATTGAACACACTCACTGAAATGTATCTAATACTTCATATAAAACCCTTTGTTGGTTGTGACAGCTTCAACAAGCCTCCTGTATGGAGAAACTAGTCACCTGGTGGGATTTTGGCCCATTCTTCTACACATTCTTCAAATCTTGAAGCTTCCGTGGCCTCCTTCTATGAACTCTGAGCTTTAGTTCCTTCCACAGATTTTCCATTGGATTCAAGTCAGGTGATTGCTTGGCCCATTCTAGCAGATTTATTTTCTTTCTCTGAAACCAATTGAGGTTTCCTTGGCCGTGTGTTTGGGATCATTATTTTGCTGAAATGTCCACCCTCATTTCATCTTCATCTTCCTAGTAGATGGCAGCTGATTGTTATCCAGAATGTCTCAGTACATTGTTCCATTCATCCTTCCTTCAATTCTATGAAGTTTGTCAGTGCCGTATGCTGAAAAACAGTCCCGCACCATGATGTTCCCACCTCCACACTTCACTGGTGGTATGGTGTTTTGGGGGTTATATGAAGTACGTTTTGGGCTTCAAACATGGTATGTATTATGGCATCCAAAGAGTTCAATATTGGTCTCATGTCACCAAACTATATCCTCCCAGTATTTCACAGACTTGTCTCAATGCTGTTGAGCAAACTTTAAACACGCTTGAACATGCTGTTTGTTCAGCAATGAGTTTTGGGAGGTGAATGTGCATTACTTATTGTTTTCTAGGAAACAATTGTACCTGCTGATTCCAGGTCTTTCTGTAAATTTCCACAGCTGCTCCTTGGCAGTTGGACAACTCTTCTGATAATTATTTTCCCTTCTCTGTCTGAAATCTTGGAGGGAGCACCTGGTCATGTATGGTTTATGGTGAACATCTTCAGCAGTTTAGAAATTCTTGTATAACCAATGCCATATCAGGCTGTTTGGGCAAACAAATAGATGATATGCAAAGGGGTCCTTGAGCAAGAGCCCAGCTCATTGGTTTTACCCATCATCAGAGGTATCTTGTGTGGTACCTTGGTAATGAGACACCAAGGTGTCTCATTATAAGCTATCAGTTGAACAGCTGATATGTTTTTATCAAAGTTATAGGACTGCTTTCTTATTACAAATACTGTAGTCACTGGTGTCATGAATTTCCATGGCTTTTTGTACCTCTTTTCATGTGTTCAATACTTTTTCCCCTGTGTCAGTTCTCATTATAACACATAACTTATGTTATGGACATCTTTGGTTTGATTTCTTTGCCTGTGTGGATAAAATGGCTTGTTACCAACATCTGGTAAGAATTCAAGTCAATTACACCCTTTTAGAAATATATTTACTTAGAAATTTGGTGACGTGTTCCATATTTATTTCAACTGCTGTATGTCCATCTACTTTAACCAAGGGTGGTTAAGAGATGTGGATGGCAAAGGGATATTGGTCATTTTAGAACTTTGTTTCCCTATATTGATCCAGAATATAGAACCAATAAAGGAATATTTCACTCCTGATGATCAGACTGGATCTACATTCTAGTAGGTATTCTATACTTCTACATCAGTATTAAAATTATTTAGTTATAAGTAGTTATTCAAGCCTTTCTTGCTGTGGGCAGTTTCTGGGGTGGCTTTTCCACAGATTCACTGTTCTTATGGAAAAGAAGGTTTGTCATCTTTGTTGGGGCCATTTATATACTTATACAGTACAAATAAATCATGTCTCCTCTTAGGGTACGTCCACACATTGAGTAAAATTAACTTGTCGGATTCTGGTGTTCAAAAACGCGTTGGACGACATGGTTGTCAATGAGTGTTTCACGTTATTATACGTGGATTATGGGCCTTTTTTTTTACTCGCGGTTACATTCAGAAACGAGTCCCATTCATTTCTATGTGGCTTTGGACGCGTTAACCACATACAAATGTTTTGGGAGCATTTTACACAACATTTTTAACCCTTCCCCATTGACATCAATAGTAAATTTCCACACGTTTTACACGTGGAATACGACTAAAGAATGAACATGTTCTAAGTTTTTTTAACAGTAAAGAACTGACCGCTGAAAACACTCGATGTATGAACTACAAGGTGTATTTTCTATGAAGGTTAATGGGAATGCTTTACGTTCAGCTTTAGACATGTATGTAAAGCCTGAATCTGCATGGATTCTGAATTAGGAAGGGGAACATCTCTCTTTGTTACATCCAACAGAGGGCGCTGTGGGCTTCTCGGCCCCTTTCCCATAATGCCTTGGATTCTGAATTGAAAAACTCGTGTGCACAGAGCCTTAGGCCCTGTTCACACGACGGATTTGGCCGCGGTTATGGCCGCGGATTCCGACGCGGTTTCCGCGGCCATAACCGCGGCCAAATCGCGCCTAGATTATTAACATGGTTTCCAAAGGGGAAACCGCTTAATTTTCACACGCCGCGGGTTTGGCCGCAGCTCTGGGGCCGTGGCCCAGACCCGCGCGTGTGAAGAACTACTCATTTCCTTGACGGGAGTGCTCTGCGCGGCGGCCCCCGGAGTGCTGCCGCGGCACGCCGCGGTGTCGCCGCGGGTGGTGCGCGGCTGGGATGCGGCTGGCACCGCGGCTTGCCCCCTGCTCTTAATTTTGCATAGGGCAAGCCCTCGCGCAAGCCGCGCCCCAAACCACGCCCCTCCTCGGCGAGGCCACGCCCACCGCCCCGCACGCAAACCCGTGAGGGAAAACGCGAGTTTGCAGCGTGGCCCGACGAGGATCTGGCCGCGGGAACCGCGGCGAGAGCCGCGGCGAAACCCTCGGCCAAATCCGTCGTGTGAACGAGGCCTTAGACGTCTTTTCTCAAGACTAAATACGTTTCATTTTTTAATCTCTCCTCATAACTAAGATGCTCCATTCCCCCCATTAGTTGTGTTAGTCATCCTTGTCCTTTCTCTAACTCCAGTACATCTTTTCAAAAAACCGAATAACATATTCCAGATCCGCCTGCACCAATGCTTTGTAGAGCGGTAGCATTACATCCCTGTCCCACAAGTTTATGGGCCTCATGTATGAAAACTCTCTAGGTCTAAGACTTTCTTTGTTGCCCTTAGCAACCAATCAGAGCGCCCCTTTCACTTCATATAGTGCTCTAGAAAAATGAGAGGGGAGCTCTGATTGGTTGCTATTGGGAACAAAGTGAATTTTAGACCTAGACAGTTTTCATACATGTGACCCTATGCCGCTCCTCATACACGCCAATATCCTGCTGGCCTTAGAGGCAGCTGATTGACACTACATGCTGTTCTGTAATCTATGATCTACAAGTCACCCAGAATCTTCTCAACAAGCTATTCTCCCAGCTTTCGTTCTCAGAACATTTGAATCATGCAGATTATTAGTACCCATTTATTTAACTTTACATATATCCACCTTGAACCTTATTTGCCAAGTGGAGGCCCAAACACTCAGGGAGTTCATGTTTGATTGTGATTTTTTAACATCTTCCATAGACTGCACTAGACTACATAGCTTGGTATTCACATCCCTCTAATGATTAGTGGCTGCAGATGGACAGAATTTATCTACAGTATTTGCTTCTATGGTTACATGACCAGTATTATTATTGGTTATGTGACACAGAAAGGATGGGTTGAATTATGTATGTATGAATGGAGGGATATAGATGATAGATGAATATATAAAATGATGGATGGAAGGATAGAAAGATGGATAGACAAAAGGATGGATGGATAGATGAATAGATGAATAGATAAAAGGATGTATAGAAGGATCGATAGCTTATAATAGATAAACAAAAGGATGGAAGGATAGATAGATAGATAGACAGATAGATAGCTTAGAATAGATAGACAAAAGGATGGAAAGATAGATACAGTGAGGAAAAAAAGTATTTAGTCAACCACCAATTGTGCAAGTTCTCCCACTTAAAAAGATGAGAGAGGCCTGTAATTGACATCATAGGTAGACCTCAACTATGAGAAATGAGAAAAAAATCCAGAAAATAAAAATGTCTGATTTGGAAAGAATATGTTTGCAAATTATGGTAGAAAATAAGTATTTGGTCAATAACAAAAGTTCATCTCAATACTTTGTTATATATCCTTTGTTGGCAGTGACAGAGGTCAAACGTTTTCTTCACAAGGTTGGCACACACTGTTGCTGGTATGTTGGCCCATTCCCTCATGCAGATCTCCTCTAGAGCAGTGATGTTTTGGGGTTGTCGCTGAGTAACACGGACTTTCAACTCTCTCCAAAGGTTTTCTATGGGGTTGAGATCTGGAGACTGGCTAGGCCACTCCAGGACCTTGAAATGCTTCTTACGAAGTCACTCCTTTGTTGCCTTGGCGGTGTGCTTGGGATCATTGTCATGCTGAAAGACCCAGTCACGTTTCATCTTCAATGTCCTTGCTAATGGAAAGAGGTTTGCACTCAAAATCTCATGATATATGGCCCCATTCATTCTTTCATGTACACGGATCAGTTGTCCTGGTCCCTTTGCAGAGAAACAGCCCCAAAGCATGATGTTGCCACCCCCATGCTCAGGGCCGTCTTGACAGCACTATGGGCCACTGGGCAGACCGGTTTACTGCCCCCCCCCCCCCCTATCCCAAAAAAAAAAAACTACTCAAAAAAACAATTTTAAACATTACCAGCTCAGGTCACCATTACATGACAGAGACTATAGCACTGATGGAATATAGACACAAAATAACCCCTGACATCAGGGACTCACCGGAGAAGTCCTATCTGATCAGTCGTTCTCTGAATTGTTCTTTTTCCCTTTTCCTCTCCTTCTGTCCAGACCGCCATGACGACTTGTCCCGGCCGCAGCTCGTCCCTACAGAATGTAACACTCAAACATCTTAGAATCCTCACTTTATCAGCACTTCGCTACTGTTTCCTACCTCAGTTATGGGCGCCCCACATTTAGTAAGTAGGTAGTAATGCTGCTTACCATTAAGTAGGTAGGTATACAGAGCCACGGTAGGTAGATATGCGGCCCCCTGTAGGTAGATTAATAGCCCCCCCTGTAGATTGTAGGCCCCTTGTAATATCGCCCCCATAGATTGTAGGGCCCTCCTGTATTATCCCCTCATAGATAGGGCCAGTAATTAGCCAGGCAGGGCCAGTAATTAGCCAGGCAGGGCCAGTAATTAGCCAGGCAAGGCCAGTAATTAGCCAGGCAAGGCCAGTAATTAGCCAGGCAGGGCCAGTATATAGCCAGGCAGGGGCAGTATATAGCCAGGCAGGGCCAATAATAGGTAGGCAGGGGCAGTATTTAGCCACGCAAGGACACTTATAGGTAGGCAGGGGCAGTATATGGGCAGGGCCAGTATATAGGCAGGCAGGGGCGGTATATGGGCAGGCAGGAACAGTATATGGGCAGGTAGGACCAGTATATAGGTAGGCAAGGCCACTTATAGGCAGGCAGGGGCAGTATATAGGCAGGCAGGGGCAGTATATAGCCAGGCAGGGATACTTATAGGTAGGCAGGGGCAGAATATAGGTAGGCAGGGCTAATTATAGGTAGGCAGGGGCAGTGTATAGCCAGGCAGGGCCACTTATGGGCAGGCAGGGGCAGTATATAGGAAGGGCCTGAATATTGTTAGGCCGGGGCGGTATATATGAAGGCAGGGCCGGGAAATGGGCAGTCAGGACCGGTATATAGGCAGGCAGGGCCGGTATATGGGCAGGCAGGGCCAGTATATAGGCAGGCAGGGCCACTTATAGGTAGGCAGGGGCAGTATTTAGCCAGGCAGGGCAACTTATAGGTAGGCAGGGACAGTATATAGCCAGACAAGGCCACTTATAGGCAGGCAGGGGCAGCATATAGCCAGGCAGGGCCACTTATAGGTAGGCAGGGGCAGTATATAGCCAGGCAAGGCCACTTATAGGCAGGCAGGGCTAGTAGTTTAAAAAAAAATAAATAAAAACAATACTCACTTGATGTCTTTCCCTCCTCGTCCGGAGCGGCCGCCGAGAGCAGAGTGCGGGCCGCGGAGCCCAGGCGCGCGATGACATCATTACATCGCGCGCCTGCCCCGCGGCCTCCTGGGAGCTGTTCTGCCTCGGCCACTGCCTGCGGCGGCCGTGATGGCTGCATGGCTGGGTCTGTGACGAGGATGGGACCAGCACCATAGACCGGCGCCGGTACTCGGGGCCCGCCGGGGGGAAACCCCAGCCCCCCTCCACTCTGGCGACGCTCCGAGCCGGCGCTGCAGCCCAAATCCCGGCTGCCCACCTGGCAGAGCCTGGCTGTCGCTCCACCGGGCAGGGTAGGCCCCCGGGCAAGCACTTACCTAGCCCAATGGAAGAGACGGCCTTGCCCATGCTTCACAGTAGGTATCTGGATACAACTCCGCATTCTCTGTCCTCCAAACACGATGAGTTGTGTTTCTACCAAACAGTTCTACTTTGGTTTCATCTGACCATATGACATTCTCCCAATTCTCTTCTAGATCATCCAAATGCTCTCTAGCAAACTTCAGACGGGGCCAGACATGTACTGGCTTCAGCAAGGGGACACGTCTGGCACTGCAGGATCTAAGTCCCTGGCAGCGTAGTGTGTTATTGATGATAGTCTTTGTTACGTTGATCCCGCTCTCTGCAGGTCATTCACTAGGTCCCCACCACATGGTTTTGGGATTTTTGCTCACCGTTCTTGTGATCATTTTGACCCCACAGGGTGAGATCTTGCATGGAGCCCTGGATCGAGGGAGATCAGTGGACTTCAGTATGTCTCCCATTTTCTAATTATTGCTCCCACAGTTAATTTATTCACACCAAGCTGATTTCCTATTGCAGATTCAGTCTTCCCAGCCTGGTGCAATTTTGGTTCTGGTGTCCCTTGACAGCAATTTGGTCTTCACCATAGTGGAGTTTGGAGTGTGACTGAGGTTGTGGACAGGTGTCTTCTATACTGATAAGTTCAAACAGAGCCATTAATACAGGTAATGAGTGGAGGACAGAGGAGCCTCTTAAAGAAGAAGTTCCAGGTCTGTGAGAGCCAGAAATCTTGCTTGTTTGTAGGTGACCAAATACTTATTTTCCACCATAATTTGCAAATCAATTCTTTCCAAATCAGACAATGTGATTTTCTGGATTTGTTTTCTCATTTTGTCTCTCATAGTTGAGGTCGACATATGATGTCAGTTACAGGCCTCTCTCATCTTTCTAAGTGGGAAAACTTGCACAATTGGTGGCTGACTAAATACTTTTTTCCCCACTGTATATAGATTATAAAAGATAAATAAAAGGATGAATGGATGAATAGCTTAGAATAGATAAAGGATGGATGGAAGGATAGCTTAGAATAGATAAAGGATGGATGGAAGGGTAGCTTAGAATAGATAAAGGATGGATGGAAGGATAGCTTAGAATAGAATAAAGGATGGATGGAAGGAATAGTTAGAATAGATAAAGGATGGATGAAGATAGCTTAGAATAGATAAGGATGTGATGGAAGGATAGCTTAGATTAGTAAAGGATGATGGAAGGATAGCTTAGAAATAATAAAGGATGGAATGATAGCTTAGAATAGATAAAGGATGGATGGAAGGATAGCCTAGAATAAAGGATGGATGGAAGGATAGCTTAGAATAGATAAAGGATGGATGGAAGGATAGCTTAGAATAGATAAAGGATGGATGGAAGGATAGCTTAGAATAGATAAAGGATGGATGGAAGGATAGCATAGAATAGATAAAGGATGGATGGAAGGATAGCTTAGAATAGATAATGGATGGATGGAAGGTTAGCTTAGAATAAAGGATGGATGGAAGGATAGTCTAGAATAAAGGATGGATGGAAGGATAGCCTAGAATAAAGGATGGATGGAAGGATAGCTTAGAATAGATAAAGGATGGATGGATGGAAGGATAGCTTAGAATAGATAAAGGATGGATGGAAGGATAGCTTAGCATTGATAGATTAGATAGATCATGTTTGTATAGCTATAGATAGGGAGGCGCAGGAAACCTTGGGGATTTACAGGTCCAGGAGGAAGTCCTGCAGATTCTCGGCAGCAGCAGCAGCAGCTTCCACATTCCTCTCAGGACAGTGCGAGTCAGAGAATTGCCGCTATTCCTGGAGCTGCTCTGCAGAAGCCGCTGCTTCACTTTCCCTTTCCTAGAAAAGAAACTCCTGCGAGCAGCAGATAAGGGAGCCCTGCTGTGCTCACCCCGGGAGCTTCTGAGGTCATTGGCCGGGGTGTAAGCTTGAGCTATAGTCAGCCCCTCAGTGAGAGGTGTGAGCGCAGTCTGTGTGCGGCGCTGTGGAATATGTTGGTGCTATAGTACACATATAATGGCAGCATGAACTAATGGTAACACTGTGAGCCGCTCCTCTCCGCTCTTGTGCCCCTAATCTCGTCTTCTCCTGCTCCTATCCTCTCTTCTCCTGTACAGATCCTCTCCTCTCCTGTACAGCTCCTCTCCTCTCCTGTACAACTCCTCTCCTCTCCTGTACAGCTCCTCTCCTCTCCTGTACAGATCTCTCTGTACAGCTCTCTCCTCTCCTGTACAGCTCCTCTCTCTCTCCTGTACAACTTCCTCTCCTCTCCTGTTCTGCCCTCTCCTCTCCTGTACACTCCTCATCCTCTCCTGTATACCCTCTTCTCCTGTACAGCCCTCCCTCCTCATTCCTGTACAGCTCCTCTCCTCTCCTGTTCTGCCATGTCCTCTCCTCTCCTGTTCTGCCCTCTCCTCTCCTGTACTGCTCCTCTCCTCTCCTGTACATCTCCTCTCCTCTCCTGTACAGCTCCTCTCCTCTCCTGTACAGCTCCTCTCCTCTCCTGTACAGCTCCTCTCCTCTCCTGTACAGCTCCTCTCCTGTATAGCTCCTCTCCTGTACAGCTCCTCTCCTCTCCTATGCCGTTTATCTCCTCTCCTATCCTGTGCAGCTCCTCTCCTCTCCTGTGCAGCTCCTCTCCTGTGCAGCTCCTCTCCTCTCCTGTGCGGTTCCTGTGCGGCTCCTCTCATCTATTGTGCGGGGATCGCTTCTCTTTTCCGTGAATTCAGCTGTGTAATAGAAAGTGAAAGCAGTGGCCTCGCTTCTCCTCATAGGGCGCTTGCTGGTGGGAGGAGGCAGCACCGTACAAAAGAGAAGGTGTCACACACGGGGCTCAATGACAGCTCGCCCAGCACTGGAGCACGGACGGCGCCTCCTCCTCCTCCGAGCCTCCCTCTCTGCAGACACCTGGATCGCCCTGTGCCGGAGATTATGGTTGATATCACCGCGGGCCTCCCAAGGATTCCTATCCCGCTGATATCTGTGGACTATAGCGCTGATCTCTGCGGACACTGCGGGGGACGGCTGTGCTGCGGACTGCCAGCTGCCATCCATCCATCAGGTAAGGGCCCGGCACCGTGCAGCCTAGCACAGCTCTGCAGCCCTCTCCTGCAGGACCCTCACTACTGGGCTCGGGGATCTGCTACAGGATGAGGCGCAAGTTACCACTTACATGTCCCCTTTGCTACAGTGACAAACTCAGCCCTGCTGCACCTGACAAACTCAGCCCTGCTGCACCTGATGCTTGGCTCTGCTGTATCAGACACACTCAGCTCTGCTGCACCTGACAAGCTCAGCTCTGCTGCACCTGATGCTTGGCTCTGCTGTATCAGACACACTCAGCTCTGCTGCACCTGACAAGCTCAGCTCTGCTGCATCAGGCGCACTCGGCTCTGCTGTAATTATACTATGATTATTCAATGTTTCTCCCAAGCAATATTATCACTTATTATACTTGGACCTAGTGGGATGTACAGCACAGGGAATCCATTCATATCAGCCACTATAGCTCACACATCATGTTATTTCATAAGAAGCCTGATCATGGGAATGTGTTTGTGGCATCCTGGTGACATGTATTGCTGCTGATGCTCCAGTCCTTAGTTTTATATCCATAAGCAGTTCTATGGAAGTGACCCATTTCCACCTGACTCAACCCTCCCCAGCACTATTTCTGATTTATTACGGCCAGGGGTGAATCCTTACTTGTATGTATGTGCTGAGCTTTCACTATATCCTCTAGAACAGCTGCTTTAGGGGTTGTTGTTTTTTTTACAGATCTGACCAATATAAGTTTGTCAGAGCAGCAAAACTGAGTTTGTCCTTTGGCCCAGTTTCACAATGTGCCGTCTGTGTAACTAATCTTACAGCGTAGAACCTCAAGATACACATACAGAGTATTGTAACAAATTCAGCTCTGCTGCATCTGCTTTATTGAGAATCTATTTGAATGTTCTAGCTCCCTGTATTGGTCTAGTAATCCCACAGATTGACCAGGCAAGGCAGTAGAAGAGTGAAGAAATCAGGCAATACCTTTTAGAGGATAACTCAGTTAGCCAGAAAAAGGTATCGCCTGATTTCTTCACTCTTCTACTACTTTCTATGGCTAACACGGTACAACATTATACTACTAGCAAGGCAGTAAAATCCTGCAACAGAGTTGATGTGATCATGACCCACATTAGGAATAGTCTAACAAATTCAGCTCTGCTACATCTGTTTTCTTAAGAGTTTATCTGAATGCTATAGCACCCTGCATTGGTGTAGTAATCCTGCAGATTGACCGTGCCCAGAGGTGAAATCCTGCACTAGAGCTAATCTGATCATGACACACATAGGAAGTAGTTTAACAAATTCATCTCTGCTGCATCTGCTTTATTGAGAATCTATTTGAATGTTCTAGCTCCCTGTATTGGTCTAGTAATCCCACAGATTGACCAAGCAAGGCAGTAAAATCCTGCTGCAGAGCTGATGTGATCATGAGCCACATAGGAAGTAGTTTAACCAATTCAGCTCTGCTACATCTGTGTTGTTAAGATTATTATTATTATTATTATTAAGTATTTTAGAGCGCCATTGATTCCAGGGCGCTGTACATTCGGGGGGTTACATACATTACATAAGTCAAACGAGTACAATGATAAGTGAATAATGACAATTGGCACGACAGAGGGAGAGAGGACCCTACCCGCGAGGGCTTACAATCTACAAGGAGGGGGAGACAGGAGGTGAGGGGCAGACATGTCTGTGGAGGAAGTAGTGACAAGGTTAGTGAAGGTTATAGGCAAGCCTGAAGAAATGGGTTTTCAGGTTGTTTTTGAAGGTGGTGAAAGTGGAGGAGAGTCTGATGTGTTGGGGCAGTGAGTTCCAGAGTGTGGGTGAAGCACGGGAGATTATGTGAATGCTATAGTACCCTGCCGGTTGACCATGTCCAGAGCGGATGTGAGTGTAGCTTCTGCCTGTGTCTCACTATGATCACATAGGAAGTAGTTTAACAAATTCAGCTCTGCTACATCTGTGTTATTAAGGGCCACATATATGAAACGGTTTTGGTCTAAAACTCACTTTTTTCCCCATAGAAACCTATGGGGAAAAGAGTGCGTTTTAGACTAAAACTGTTTCATACTTGTGGCCCTAAGAGTTTATGTGAATGCTATAGTACCCTGCTGGTTGACCGTGCCCAGAGCGGATGTGAGTGTAGCTTCTGCCTGTGTCTCACTATGATCACATAGTCGATCAGGTCCAGTGCTATCACTTGCATCACTATAGAGATTTCATCATAGTGTTTCTCATGTTCCTGGGCTGTAACACTGGAAAAACAGGATTGCAGGGTGTCTGCCTGTTGTGCTGCCCCAGGCACAGGCTATGCACCATCAGTAGAGGTATCATCCATTCAATTAGGAGAGCTCTTGCATCTCCACTGTTTTGTGTCTTCATGAATGATCTCATCCGGCAGCTGTAATTGGGGATAGAAAATTCTCTTGTGATCCAGAAATCTGATCTGCAGAAATTGTGAGCAATTCTGTACACAAGCCGGGCAGACTAATGAAATGTCGACCAATTCAGTGGAAAGCATCAGGGCCCTTCCGTCTGAGCTTCCACATCCTGTGCCAAGACTGGTATCTGTAGCTGGACCAGCAGCTCCGCATCTGTAACCTAGTGTGTGTCTCTGCTGACACAGGGGGTCACCTCAGTACACATGGTGCAGATGTATACAGCACCCAGCAGGGGACATGGTATTCCCTGGGCAGATAGCTGTTCATAGCTCATAACATGTTTAATTGCTGGTTTAGTCTTCATTCACGTAATATATAAACTACAAGGGGTGAAATAAGGCTATAAATGCCAATGGGAATGGGGCAGAGGCTGTGAGAAGAACCATTGTTAGGGTCAGGTTTGTCATTGCTCTCTAATCCTTGTAATAATATAATAAATTATATCCTGTAGATTGTAAGCCCTCGCGGGCAGGGACCTCTCTCCCTCAGTACCAGTTGTTAGTCACTTTGTAATTGTTTGACCAATGTTATTTATGTACCCGCCTGAAATGTACAGCGCCCTGGAATCAAGGGCGCTCCAAAATAAATGATAATAATAAATTCTGGTGGCATCGTTGGCACCAGGCACTATAGGTGCCCAATTTATTTACTTGATCCATTTATATGGCACCATTATATTCCACAGCACTGGATGGAGAGTCACTATGCAAATTGCTCTTTAATCCCATTGGGAGTCACATTCAAATTCCGATGAACCCATCTAAACATGCAAACTCCATGCAGATATTGTCTGTAAAGGATTTGAATCCAAGACCCCAGTACTGTAGGGCAACAGCGCTAACCACTGAGCCACCAGGTTACCCATGTCCTTAATCACCGGGCACCAGTGATTGCCATATTCAATTATATCTCCAAATATACTCAGTCTACCAATATTACTTGGTTTCATGTAGGACCACAAGTAGAGCGTCTGAGTTATTATAATGCAGCATTAACCACATGTCAAACTCAGCTCTGCTACATCTGTTGAGCATTAACGGGAAAAAATCAAATGACAAACTCGTCTCTGCTACACTTGCTCAGTAGTATTAATAAAAAAACAAAACAATCAAACTGTTGTACATCTTTTGGAGATTAACGGAAAAAAATCAAATGACAAACTCAGCTCTGCTACATCTGTTGAGCATTAACGGAAAAAATCAAATGACAAACTCGTCTCTGCTACACTTGCTCAGTAGTATTAGATAAAAACGAAACAACAATTTGGGCTCTGCTACATACATAGACATTTTTTTCTCAATTATGCAGTATTGGCCTTTTTGGGGTAGGGTGAGCCTAGGCACCACACAGTCTGAAGGGTTAAGTAGCAGAGGAGGGCCCTGCATCCACACAGCAGCTTCCTATAGACATCCAGCGCTGCCACTGACCATTCAGAGAAGCAGCAATCAGCCTAAATGCTTGTTTTTAAATCAATGCCTGTGCGCTAGAGTAGCTGTAAAAAATGGCTGTGGGGAATTGTTTTCTGAGAATGCCTGCTTGCTGCTCAACCATTTACTGAAGCAGTCAATAAGTGGATACTACTTCTACCAGAAAGAGCTGAATTCTAAAATCCCAGGCACAGATAAGGTCAAGTCAATCAACAAAGATTTATTGAACCAGGCTGTGTGTGGAGAAGACTTTCAAACAATTTAGTGCCGACCATGTTCTCAGGCACAGACTGTAAAGGCTGAGTAACAGGAAAGAGGGGTAGCGGAGACCTGCAGCGTGCACCAGACGCTGAGTGTTTGGCTTTACCAATAACTCGTCATTTACGGCAAGCGGAGTAAAAATAGAAAGCCGCTTCTCATGATGAGTCTATGATGGGAAATTCAGGGTTGAGATGCAGTGTGGAGGCATGCGGGATCGCTTGGAGGTACAGTAGCGCTCTCCTCTGCGGATGCATTTTATCTTCTCATCCAAATTGTACAGGTAGATGGATAGGAGATAGAGCAGACAAATATATAGATTCTAAATAGATATAGAGTTAGATATAGGGTTAGAGCAGACAAATACATAGATATTATATAGATTCTAGATAGATATAGTGTTAGATAGTAGACAGATATAGTTAGATATGGAGATAGATATAGGGTTAGATAGAGCAGACAAATACATAGATATGATATTGATTCTAGATAGATAGATACGAGATAGATAGTGTTAGATATGGAGATAGATACTAGATATAGGGTTAAATAGATAGAACAGACATCTAAATAGATTTTAGATAGATAGTGTTAGACAGATATAGAATTAGATATGGAGATAGATATAGGGTTAGAGCAGACAAAGATATTAAATAGATTCTAAATAGATATAGTGTTAGACAGACAGATACTATATATGTAGATAGAGTTAGACGATAGATATGGAGTTAGATAGATGGAGCAGACAGATATTAGATAGATTCTAGATAGATGGATACGAGATATAGTATTAGATACTAGTTCGATATGTTGATAGATACTAGATAGTTCTAGGGTTAAATAGATAGAACAGACATCTAAATAGATCTTGGATAGATAAAGTGTTTGACAGATAGTTAGATACTAGATATGGAGATATAGAGTTAGACAGATGATAAAGAGTTAGATATAGGGTTATATAGATAGATACTAAATGGATATAGAGTTAGATATGGAGATAGATGTTAGAGCAGATAAATAAATAGACATTAGATATAAAGATAGATTCGAGATATATAGGAGATGGATATAGTGTTACACAGACATAGTTTGATACTAGATATGGAGATTGATATACAGATAGTTAGATGATAGAGATATAGTTGGATAGATATAGAGTTATATAAATAGTTAGATGATAGATATATAGTGAGATAGAGCAGACCTATAAATATAAAGATAGATACCAGATGGATATAAAGATAGATAAGCAGATAGATCTAGGGTTAGAAAGAGCAGGCAGATATAAAAATAGATAGCTCATTGTTGCGTAGTTAATCCCATGCAGGACCCGTTGGATAGACTCTGACACAGTGGGCGATATCTGATAATACCAGTGTTTTACTTTCTGCTACATTTTCTTGTCATTTTTATTATTGAACCATTTTTCTTTCTTTGGATTTGCAGAACGACACCGGACGTGCAGCACTGCCACTAGGAGGGACGCTATGGAAGACCACATAGGTTGGTCAAGTCTATAGGATGGTAGCACACAGCAAGGTGGAAGCAGATAATGCCGTTACAGACAGAAGACCTCAGCACCTGGATGCTTCACACTCTGATCGTTCCCAGATCCAGCCTGCCAGAGCCATTCACAACAGCCCAGGACGGCCCATCCCCGCAGCGCAGCTCGGTGACACACACTTTCGGACCTTCCGCTCCCAGTCGGATTTTACTGTCATCACTAAGACCAGCAGCATGCTGGACACTTGTGGATTTTACTGGGGACCTATGACGGTAAATGTGGCCCATGAGAAACTAAGGCTGGAGCCAGTGGGCACTTTCCTCATCAGGGACAGTAGACAGAAGAATTGTTTTTTTGCCATCAGTGTTAAAACAGCTACAGGACCCATCAGCATCAGGATTCACTTTCAGGCTGGGAAGTTCTGCCTAGATGGCAGCAGAGAGTCATTCAATTGCCTTTTCCAGCTGCTGGAACATTACATATTGTCTCCTAAAAAGATGCTTGTTGCTCCTCTAAGGAAGGTCAGATTAAGACCACTACAAGAACTGTGCCGAAAAAGCATCCTGGCAACGTTCGGGAGACAGAACCTGGACAAAATCCCCGTCAACCGGGTCCTAAGGGACTATTTAAAGTCTTTTCCATTTCAGATCTAGCGACACAGGGCATTAACGACCAACTCGAAGGACGACGTCTCACACCTTCAGCTTCCTGGGATTATTTTTAAATATCTTATTTAATGGTGGTCAAGTTTATTTTTGTAGCAATTTAACTGTATTTTGGGATGAAACTTGAACACTGGCCTTTTAATGTTTACAGAAACAGATTATTTGCACAAACTAAAAGGGCTCGTCCCCTTTTTGAATTGTTTTTTTCTGCTGTGCAGATCGGTTATTTTATTACACTTTAAAATTAATAAATTTTATTATAAAATATTCAAAACAGCTTCACTTGTATCTGGTTATTTCAAGGGATTTATAGCCCAGACGGGAAACAGGATTGATAAAGAATATACTGTACATTTAGCAATATCTGACCATGAAATAGTACGGTTTTCCATACAGTTGTAGCAGAGCTGAGTTTGTCATTCAAGCAGCACATAATCTCGGTTTGGTTTAGCACTGGTAATCTTAGGGCGTGTTGAACATACACTTTTAGATACGTGTTTGGATTTGTCTGTCGGACCCAAACACGTATCTAATAAATAGCAATGTGATTTACATTGCTTTTAACTAGAAACACGCATCGATGTTCACACGAGTGATCGCCGCTGAGTGTCTCATTGCGTCTTTCAGATCCATCCCTAGAATTGACATGTCAATTCTTGGTCCGAAAGACGTAGCAGGAGCCCTATAATAAACTATAGGGTGCGATTCTGCTGCATCCAACACATATCCACATACACCGCTGTGTGTTGGTTTGATTGCTGCAGCGTTTTTGGATCCGGTTAACGGATTCAACACGATCCAAATACGCCGTGTGACCGGCCCCTTACTATTTTATCTAACCTGCCTTAACAATGCAAAAGTATATTGCACTCCTGCTGTTCTTCATATGTGTGTGGCTGATATGTTTGGCTTGAGCTTCACGGATTTCAGTCCTATAGGGTTGTAGGTAGACTTTCCTTCCCCCTAAGCAATGATTCAGTTTGTTGCCTATGCCATATGCACTAGCTAGGCCTCAAGATAAGGATGAGAACACATGAGGGTCCGGACTGCTACTGCGCTTCCATGCAAAGTCAATGGCTGCCCACATTGGTTGTGACCACATGCAGCCAAACCTCCATGTGTTTGCACCCTATAGGGTCCCTAAACTGCGTGCACAGGGGTGCCACCAGGATAGTATGGGCAATACTCCTGTATGGGGCCCTGACCAAAATAAAAAGAAGGGTCTGCTCAAAGGCGTAACTTCAAGTTCCGGGGCCCCAATGCAAAATCTGAGGGCCCACAACTATTGTGCCATTTATTATTCTGGTACCTTCATATGAGCCTATAGGCCCCCTCAGGCTCCTGGGCCCAGTAGCGCCTGCTACCTCTACACCTCCTATAGCTTTGCCCCTGGGCCTGCTGATACCGTGTTTCCCTAAAAATAAGACACCCCCGAAAGTAAGACATAGCAGAGATTTTGTTGAATTCCCTAATATAAGGCACCCCCTGAAAATAAGACATAGTGGAAATCATTGCTGCAGCTCCCCATACACGGTGCCATCCCTAAGGGGGGGTAGAGAGAAAGGTGGGGGGAGGGGTGGTGGGTGCTCCCAAGCCCTGCTCACCCTGAGAAACAGCCCTGGATCATATTGTTTTAGCACCTGAGTGTTGAAGGACCTGTGGAGGGAGGTTATGTGACTGTGAAGTCACCACAGGTTCCGAACATCCCAGGACAGGAGACAGTGTACAAGTGAGTCAGGGATTATGGGGTAGAACAGAGCAATGATACTGACAGACACACATCTCACAGGATGGCTAATGGGGCATGCTGGAACTTCTAGTTCTACAAGCACCAGCATGTCCCATTTGCCATCCTTTGAGAGAAGTCATTGCAGCTGCCATAAAATATCCTTTACGTAGATATATCCTATGGATTGTGACTCTAAACTTTGATATATATATACACACACGAGTATAGCATGCTATAATTTATTCGTGGAAAAATAAGACCTCCCCTGAAAATAAGACACAGTGCATCTTTAGGAGCAAAAATTTATATAAGACGCTGTCTTATTTTCAGGGAAACGGTAGGAACTGGTAATGGGTGGGGGGGCCTGATGCTTTGGCTTTATGGGGCCCTAAAATTACTTTTGGCAACACTGTATATGTGTTGTAACATAAAGTGTCATACAAACATATGTAAATAAAGAGAGAAGTGAGATCACCTAAGCAAACATTTCTTCTCCTGAAGAATACCCTCTACCAAAAACAGATTGTATTCCCCTGAACTGCAAATTTAGACTTTGTAGCTATACTGTCCTCTTAAAGGGGTATTCCATGACCAGGGAGCAGTGGTCCTTCTATAGCCATAGATAGACCCAGGCTGAGCCTCTCTATGCACAGATCTGATGCACTGTTCTGCTCTTCCTCTCTAATTCAATGTGCTCAATTCCAGAAATCTTGATCTAAGCGACTTCATACATTTCTGGTCAGTAAAAAGTTTCGGGAATATTTCTGCAATACAGAAAACCCCTATGACAGAATGCCACATCCGCTTTAGCTGAGTTCTCACTTGTCTGTGGTTTCCAAGTTAATAATCATTGTAATGTAAGTGTTATTGTTTGCTCCATATGATACCAGAGGCTTCTTATCATGTGGCTGCTCGCCCTGCATTACTCAGGCAGGAATACGGAGATAAAAAGCAGTGGAAAAGTTCCAGCTTATTGCAGGAAAAAAATCATTTTCATCTCCACATTTGATTGTGAGTTACAAAGCAGAAGTTTATAGAAACTTAGAAAGAAGCAGGACTGGATTATGTATTACTCAAAGTAATTAAACATGAACACATTGGCTACTTGAGGGTTAGAAATGCTAACTTTTCCAGAAGCCAGAAAAGCAGTCACTGCTGACCTTTACTTTTAACCACTTAAAGGGTTTATCTCATGAAGAATCTTCAGACCAGAATTCTTGAACAGCATTTAAAGGGGTTGTCTCACTACAAGAATTGCTTTTTATGTTAAAGATCTTGCAAAAACAAGTCACTTTGCAATATATGTCCATTAACAGTGTCCTACCTATTCCTAGATATCCCCTCTTGTATGGGCTGCATCAGCTCCTCAGGTTGCTATAGCTACAGACCTGTTTGATCTATCCTGATAGGCTGCCAGCACTGATTGATATAGCTACAGACCTGGCTTCTACTGCAGCCTAGTGGAAGCCAGCAAACACACCCCTGAATTCAAAATGAAGAAACAGGAAACAGGACTGAGGTAAGATGAATGAATGTAGTGAGACAACCCCTTTAATTACTATTAATATGCAGTATTTCAGGCATAAAATTACTTTTTAGCATCTTTTGTTTCCATATGTCCACTTTAGGGCTGCTGCTAATTTTTCTGGGCTGAATTGGTCTCCTTCCCCCTCTGGCAGCTGACAATATTGTCCCTTCTTGGGCTGTGTTCACACTTCGTATTTTTGTTGCATTTTTCAATTGCAATGAAAATGCATGAATTTTTTTAAAGCAGGTTGTTTTGTAACTAACTCTAATTTGAAAGACAAATGAAATTAGAATTAATTAAACACGTGTTTGTTTTTTTTACTGCTTGCGTTTTTGAGGCAGTTAAAGTATGAACACAGCCTTACTTACCAGTCTAGCTTATCAGTCCTAACAACCAGGGGAGAAGGACTCTTCTCAGCTATACTGCCTTGTCACTGCAGAAGTTCTCATCCTTCCCTGATAAGCGGGTCACTGTGCACAGACCTGGCTGCGGGGGAGTCGCTGAGCATGTGTGTCCACCAGCACTTCATTAGATGAACTTGCATGTTGCTATATGCTTTGAACACCAGGTGGCGCAAATATAAAATTTGTTTGCACTACTGGTGGTACAAAAATGCTCAAATGCAATAACGTGCTTCAATGTGGTACATTTTTTTTACGGTCACATTATTTGTTTTAAATACATTTGCACCTCTTCAAGGAAGAGGACAAAGCCTAAAATGTGGCAACATGCACCAAAACTACACTAACCTCTGTCAGGGAATTTTGGTTTAAAATAAGCCAGCTAAGGGTGACATATATGAACAGGGCTGTGCCAGAAGTCTGGCATCTTTTCAGCCCGTAGACTAGCGCAACCCCGTTCGCTATATTTTTAAACAGGTGCACTCCAATATCAGGTACGTTACAGAGCGACAAATCACTTCAGCAAATAATAGTCAACATTGGGTGTCCAAAACACATCACAGCAATCAAAACCCAATTAAAACATATCATTTATTAAACAAATTCTAAAATAAGATGATTAAACAATCCCCACCAATACAGTGATACAAGACATCTAACGGTTTAGAGGCAAGAACTAACGATTAGTTGATCCCTGCAGGGAAGGCCGCTCAGTTCAAAGATATATAGGATAGAATACCTGTAAGGGAGATTTAAACCTCACTCACCCTGAGTTTAGACCTACCTAACTACGGGGACATCGCCCTGAAAAGGGCAGCTCTGCCTAAGGGCGCGTTCCCACTGCACAGGACAAATAATTTGTCCTGTTTTGCGCCCGTCCCTACAGCCGCGGGGGGGACGGCTTTTCTCCGCACTGAGCGGAGAACAGCCCTCCCCCCTCCCATTGAGAAGCACATCTTCCATCGGGAAACCGGACGGAAGATTGTGCTTCTACAATGTTTTACCGCCGGACCGCCGGCGGCAAAACGTCCGACGGCAAAACCTGTGCAGTGGGGACTGCTGCACAGGTTTTGCATAGAGCATCATTGTGCTCATTTTCGGCCGGTTTTTTCAGGCGGTCTGAAAAACCGCAAACCGGATGAAAAACCGGCCGAAAACCCGTGCAGTGGGGACATGCCCTAATACTAAACCCTAGAAAAAACCTACACTGCAGAAACAAAACAAAACAGAAAAAAGAAAATACAATTCACACAATTTGTCCACAAAAAAGCCCGACGCGTTTCCCCCTATTAAGATGACCAGGGTTCATCAGGGGACAACAAGGACAAATCGCCAGTACAGCATATACAACAAGGACAAACTGCCAGTGCAGCAGGGCTCCACCTCCTCCCCCCGGCCACTCTCTGTTGGTGTCCCCCAAGGGTCAGTCCTGGGTCCACTACTCTTCTCTATCTACACCCTTGGCCTCGGTCAGCTCATAGCCTCACATGGCTTTCATTACACCTGTATGCTGATGATTACCCAACTCTACATCTCTGGCCCAGATGTCACTTCTCTACTCTCCGGATCCCTGACTGTCTGTCCTCCATTTCCTCCTTCTTCTCATCACGTCTCCTAAAACTAAATGTGGAGAAAACAGAACTCATCATCTTTCCACCATCCAACTCTACCCCTGCCCCTGATCTCTCTATTACAGTCAACGGCTCTACACTTTCACCCGTCCCACAAGTCCGCTGTCTTGGAGTAATCCTAGACTCTGCTTTATCTTTCAAACCACACATCCAAACCCTCACCTCTGCCTGCCGCCTCCACCTGAAAAACATCTCTCGCATCCGCTCATTCCTCGGCTATGACACTACAAAAATGCTGGTCCATGCCCTTGTCATCTCCCGCCTAGACTACTGCAACATCCTTCTCAGTGGCCTCCCAGCTAGCACCCTCGCTCCCCTCCAATCCATCCTTAACTCTGCTGCCCGTCTTATCCACCTCTCTCCTCACTACTCCTCTGCCTCTCCCCTCTGCCAATCCCTTCACTGGCTTCCCATTGCCCAGCGAATTCATTTCAAGCTACTAACCATGACCTACAAGGCTCTCCATGACCTCTCCCCTCCATACATCTCTGCCCTAATTTCCAAATATCTCCCCTCACGCAACCTCCGCTCCTCACAGGACCTTCTCCTCTGCTCTCCCCTTATCAGCTCCTCACATAACCGTCTCCAAGACTTCTCCCGTGCTTCACCCACACTCTGGAACTCACTGCCCCAACACATCAAACTCTCCTCCCCTTTCACCAGCTTCAAAAGCAACCTGGAAACCCATTCCTTCAGGCTTGCCTATAACCTTCACTAAACTTGTCACTACTTCCTCCACAGACATGTCTGCCCCTCACCTCCTGTCTCTTTCCCCCTCCTTGTAGATTGTAAGCCCTCGCGGGTAGGGTCCTCTCTCCCTCTGTCGTGCCAATTGTCATTATCCCTTATCACTGTACTCATTTGACTTATGTAAGGTATGTAACCCCCTCGAATGTACAGCACCCTGGAATCAATGGCGCTTTAAAAATAAATAATAATAATAATAATAATCCTCAGACTGACACATTTATATTCTAATTTTAGAGAGAGGAATGTGACCCATTGAGGAAATGAAGTAACAATTTCCAACTCAGTTCTTCTACCTGTGTACTGTACTGCTGCTTGACATCCATAGTCATCTGACTCCTACATGCTACAGTCAGTGTTTGCACTGGTATACACACCTGGACATGCTGGTATACTTTTCTCTTGAATGCTATACCTTTCACACTTTTCAGAGTTGTTAAGAAAGCATTACTTAGGATATTCTGTTAGTGGTAGTGTTGAATGAACCGTTTGAGAAAAGTTAAATTCAAGTTGAACACCTCAATTTTTTTTTCAAATTCGAACTGAACACTTTACTGTTCGTTTGAGTAAAGATCGAGTTCGACATGTCAGTTTTCAGCGGCTTTCGGCACTTTTGGCGGCTATCCAATTACCTTTCTGCACTTTTGGCGGCCATCCAATCAGTGCAGAGCACAGAGAAGTGTCAAAAACCTCATCACTGAGATGTAGGGCTCTCACTGGTTGCTAAAATCACATGACCATGTTATATATATTTCACTGTATTTTGTTCTGAACACTATTTTCAGCTCACTCTCTGTACTGTACAGACTGCTATTAGTTAGCTAGATAGTATTTTCCTCTCCATATACATCAATAGTTAGGGAGTTTGGTATTGCCGGCTGCATCTTTCCCACACCCAGAAGCTGTTATTTGGTGACATTGGCAGGCTCCCATAACGCCTAAGTCGCATATACAAGGATATATATTATACAGAGTGCTTGGATTTGCTAAATCATACTCAGATGTAAACCAGACCTAAGTAAAGTTCCTGCTGCATAAGCATGCTTGAGTGTCTCCAAATCTTTGTATGTGTGCATGAGTTTGATGTGTACATATATTTACTTTTGGATATACCTGAAAAAATGTAATGTGGCCTAATCTCTATTTTTTCCCCTTTTCTTCCCAGTCTGAGATTTGCAAAACTTATTAGTGATAGTCTGCTGGGACATCTACCATCTCTATCAAGTATGTGAATGGAAAGTGAAAGAAACAGCCAAGTAAGGATTTTCCCCACTTCTTGATAATTTCGATAGGGATTGCCATGCACTTATAGGGAAAAAGTGTCCACCTTTTTGACAATTACAAAGTTCCTGTATCAGACTTCCAGTGGTCAAATATTTATGCCATTTCCTGTAGATTCAACCTACTTTAATTGCACTGTGAATTCAGGGTAGATCAGGGGCACAACTAGAATTTATAAAAGACAAGATGGGGGGGGTGGTAAAAAACCAAGGTGTAGAAAACAATACTTATATCTTAACACTAAGCAAGGGGGTATGTCTGTTCCGAATCTGAAACTCTATAATTTAGCATCTGTATTAGAGCCCCTTTCTTACTTTTGGAACTCCCCTAACTCACACCATTGGTCTCAAATGGAGAGCTCCCCTCTTACTCCCTATACAGTTAAAGACTTATTAGTGTCAGAAATCCTGAATCTCAAGTATCCATTACCTTCCGTCCCCTCGTTACAACATGCTTTCCAAGCATGGATTAAGAATGCTAAACACAATAGTTGGATCCACTTGTCTAAAAAGGATTGCTCCCTTTCCATACTCCAACTAGCTTCTCCTCATCTTTCCTTGAGAGACTGGATAGCTCGAGGTCTTGTTACTGTTGACCAACTCTTTGAGGGCAAGCCAGGGGCGTTGCTAGGGTCCTAAAACATCCGGGGCTCGGGCCCTTTGTGTTTTTCTGGGTAGGGCTGGGTTCACACGACATTTTTCGCGCCTCATTGTAAACTGCGGATGTTTTTTTACAGAGAAAAACCTTGTGTTCCTGTCACTAATTTTCTGCACATCCCACACAGATCCCGTCCATCTCCTCAGCAGTCACTGTACAGTAAAAATCACCAATGACAAATTTACTTTTTCAAAACTTCTCACCTTCATATGACAATACCCCTAAACAGTCACCAAAACATACACCGATACATGGAGCAAATCTACCAGACAAGTGATTGTTACTAAAACCCTCCTACAAAACCAAGACCCAAAACTATTACTACTTAAGGCTCAAATAATCCTGCCAGACCCTGACCGAACGCAACCCCCATATGTGACTATCAGCTGTACACAGGCTCTGATTACATATACCACCGCCATACAGTGACCAGATAGTGGTAGATACTAGTTGTATGTAGACGCTCTGCAGACATATAAGTGATTACACTGCAGTTACATTTAGTGACTCACCGGAGACGTCTTTTCTGATCAGCGTTGTTCACTTTCCCTTTTCTTCTCCATCCGGTTCACACCTTCATGCTGATTGCTCCCGGCCAAGACTCGTCCCTGAGGATTTGGACACAAATATCTTAGAATCCTCACATTTCCAGCAACTCCTTAATTATAGGTATAGCAGTCCCCTCAGTTAGGTATATAGGGGCACTGAAGCAGTATATGGGGCCACAGGCAGATATATGGGGCCGCAGGCAGATAAATAGGGCCACAGGCAGATATATAGGGGCCACAGGCAGGTATATAGGGGCCACGGGAAGGTGTATGGGGCCAAAGGCAGTATATGGGGCCACGGGCAGGTATATAGGGGCACTGAGGCAGTATATGGGGCCACAGGCAGTATATGGGGGCACTGAGGCAGTATATAGGGGCCACAAGAAGGTATATAGGGGCACTGAGGCAGAATATTGCGTCACTGAGGCAGTATATGGGTCACTGAGGCGGTATATGGGGGCCACAGGCAGGTATATAGGGACACAGGCAGTATATGGGGGCCACAGGCAGGTATATAGGGACACAGGCAGTATATGGGGGCCACAGGCAGGGATATAGGGACACAGGCAGTATATGGGGGCCACAGGCAGGGATATGGAGGCCACAGGCAGGGATATGGGGGCCACAGGCAGGGATATGGGGGGCCACAGGCAGTATATGGGGCCACAGGCAGGCATATAGGGGCACAGGCAGTATATGGGGGCCACAGGCAGGGATATGGGGGCCACAGGCAGGCATTATAGGGGCACAGGCAGGGATATGGGGGCCACAGGCAGGCATTATAGGGGCACAGGCAGGGATATGGGGGCACAGGCAGGGATATGGGGGCACAGGCAGGGATATGGGGGCCACAGGCAGTATATGGGGGCCACAGGCAGGGATATGGGGGCCACAGGCAGTATATGGGGGCCACAGGCAGGGATATGGGGGCCACAGGCAGGGATATGGGGGCCACAGGCAGGCATTATAGGGGCACAGGCAGGGATATGGGGGCCACAGGCAGGCATTATAGGGCCACAGGCAGTATATGGGGGCCACAGGCAGGGATATGGGGGCCACAGGCAGGGATATGGGGGCCACAGGCAGGCATTATAGGGGCAAGGCAGGGATATGGGGGCCACAGGCAGGTATATAGGGACACAGGCAGTAATATGGGGGCCACAGGCAGGGATATGGGGTCCACAGGCAGGGATATGGGGGCCACAGGCAGGCATTATAGGGGCACAGGCAGTAATATGGGGGCCACAGGCAGGGATATGGGGGCCACAGGCAGGCATTATAGGGGCACAGGCAGGGATATGGGGGCCACAGGCAGGCATTATAGGGGCACAGGCAGGCATTATAGGGGCACTGAGGCAGGTAAACGCTATAAAAATAACAACATTAATACTCACCTTAACTCCCCCGGCGAGCGCGCTCCGTCCTCTTCAGCCCGCGCTCCTCCGGCAGCTCCTCGGGCGCACGGCCTATGACGCGCTGTGCGCCCGAGGAGAGGCAGCGTCGCGATGACATCACATCATCGCGACGCTGCCGGCTGAGGCGCACGGGGCCGCGGCGGGTCCTCAGCGCTGTGAGGACCCGGCGGCCTCGCGGTGTCGGACCTGCGGGTCCGACACTGTCTGCGGGGCAGGGAGCGCTCGCTCTCTGCCCCGCAGAAGCCCTCAGCTGTGTGTGCGTCCAGCGGACGCACATATAGCTGCAGGGCCAGTCGGTGCTCCAGGCCCACGGCAGCGGCCTGGAGCCCGGGAGACTCGGGGCACAGGGTGTTTTATTCGGGCCCCGAATAAAACAGCCTAGCGACGCCCCTGGGGCAAGCAACTTAGGACTTTTACTGACTTAATGTCTACTTATAATTTGGACCGCTCCACATTTTTTAAATATTTACAAGTAAGACATATACTGCAGGAGTGGTCCTGGCCTAGCAAACCTAAGAGATTCTCCTCATATTTTAACTTCCTAATGGGCCAAAAGGGTTTTGAAAAAGGACTATCAGTCACTTACCACCTTTTAGTGCAGCAAGGAACCCAAACTAAACCATACTACGCGACCAAATGGGAAATGGATCTGGGAGAATGCTTCCCTAGCGACGCGTGGCTAGCAGCTTCTGCAGCGGCTACTAAATACTCGAGATGCATTAATCATTTAGAAGTGTCGAAAAAACTGCATCTGAGGTGGTATTTGACTCCTACCCGCCTAGTTCATCTTTCTCAATCTAGCTCAGCACTTTGTTGGAGGGGATGTGGATACACGGGCACCCTTCTACATATGTGGTGGAGCTGTTCACAGGTCTCAACTCTTTGGAAACAAATTGAGGAGTTACTTTCAGAACTAGCCTCGTACAAAATTAACATTACCCCTGCTTTAGCGCTCCTGGACATAAACCTAAGGGAGCTTCCTCCTTCTTTCAGAACAGTTTTCTACCACGTTTTAGTAGCAACTAGATTATCTATCGCTAAACATTGGAAATCTTCCTCCTTGCCAGGAATCAAGGAAGTTATCCAAAGGGTTAATTATCAATACAGCTGTGAAACCTCCCTTGTGACTCCCCCCCCACTTGATCCCGAAAATTAAGCATAACTGGAATTTGTGGACAGAATCCCAGTTTTTTAAATTGACTTAGGGGTCTTTTGAAGAGGTTTGATGATGATGGGAAAACTCTTTTAATGCATGCCAACCCTTCCACTTTCTACTTAAAGTAGTCATTATCAGCCTTTTTCTTTGTATTGCCCTTGCAAATGCAATAATATAAGTCTTACTACATTGGGACCAATCTTTTATGTCTTATTCCTGACTAGATGTGATTAGTGACAATCTTGGCTTGTTATGTTTGTTTTCTCCTGTTTGGTTTTAACTTTACCGCATAACCATCTCGTGCTACATATGTAAATGTATTTTTTTTTTTTGGAAAATTTATAATAAAAATTTGAAGATTTAAAAAAAAAAAAAAAAAGACAAGATGGAGCACCACCACCTGAAACAGCAGCATAAGTAGCAATAATTAAAGACATAAACAATGTCACCATAGGTAAGAAAACTCACATACAGTGGGTACGGAAAGTATTCAGACTGGCCCGAAGGTTCTTCTTCCAACAAGCCAAGGACCCTAAGCACACAGCTAAAGTAATAAAGCAGTGGCTTCAGAACAACTCTGTGACCATTCTTGACTGGCCCAGCCAGAGCCCTGACCTAAATCCAACTGAACATCTCTGGAGAGACTTGAAAATGGCTTTCCACCAACATTCACCATCCAACCTGGTGAATGTTGGTGGGAACTGGAGAGGATCTGCAAGGAAGAATGGCAGAGGATCCCCAAATCCAGGTGTGAAAAACTTGTTGCATCATTCCCAAGACTCAGGGCTATACTAGCTCAAAAGGTGCCTCTACTGAATACTGAGCAAAGGGTCTGAATACTTATTACCATGTGATATTTCAGTTTTTCTTGTTTAATAAATTTGGAAAAATATCTACATTTCTGTTTTTTTTTCTTTCAAGATGGGGGGTGGGAGGGGATGCAGAGTGTACATTAATGAGCAAAAATATGAACTTTTTGGATCTGACCAAATGGCTACAATGAAAGAAAGAGTGAAAAAATTTAAAGGGGTCTAAATACTTTCTGTACCCACTGTAGTAGTGCTAGATAGCAGAAAGCCACCAAAATGTTGTTCCCTACATAAAGATTGTAGAGAGGAGGGTGTGGGAGTTTGGGTCCTCAATGGAATGAATACTAGTCCAAATATATAGAAAATCCACGGCACTCCTTGAGTTTTGAGAAGATAGTGTTTTTAATTCAAACATTTGATAGCTGTACAAGATATCAGGTTAATTCAGCTCTCCATATTATATAAAATATAAATTAGGAAAAAAAATCATAATGTAAATCCCACAGTCTGGCGTTTCGGCCAGTTGGCCTTCTTCCAGGGACCTATTGTAGGGAACATATAATGAGCACTGGATAGGAGAATATACTGAATATAAAAACCAGGACAGCACAATACAATAGTGTTGAAATGGAGGAAAGGGTAGGAGAATAGAAAAAGAGGAAGAGGTCATGGGAAAGTGGGGAAAGAGGAGAAAAGCTAGAGGAAAAGAAAGAAGTAGAAATGAGTATAAGGAACGATAAACCAAAAGGGGGGTAGTAGAGTCTAGAAAGATACTAAGTTTAAACAGTACAAGAAATATGAGGTACATAAAGATGCAATTTTCTTGGATCGGACATAGTTGCCTCACCTTCTGAGTTCCATGCTAGTAGCTACAGCTATAGTTACACCATACAGCCGAATAATCTGCCATTTCAAAAGGCCCCTTTTATTTTAAGTGTGAGTACGGCCCATTACAGGGGTACTGCCAATACTGCCCTGATGGCACCCCTGCTAAAACACCATATCAAGAATGGATATTGTACTCTCGGGTTTCTTTAACCTTTAACTCCCCCCTTTTTAGGGAAAATTTAACTGGGCAATTGTCTAAGTCAGTGTTGTCCAATTCACAGAGAGCCACATCAGCGTTATCGCTTCTCCGCAAAGAGCTGTTGGAGAGTGTCTAGGGGGCCCGGCTAGAGCTGTTGGGAGCTGTGGCAGAATTCTGAATTCAAGATGGTCCCCAAAACCTTGTGCTGGTCTCCCCACCCCTTCCCCAGCCCTTTATTCTAGGGAAAAAGTGGGAACCCCAAAAAATTCTCCTCCTTTATCTCCTTGCTGTGTCTAACCCCGGGGCCCAAAATGATACAGGCCTTGTTTTATACATGTTCTAACAAAGCCTCACCTTTTGTCTCACCTCTATTCCCACATAGATCGTAAGCGCTTTCAAGCAGGAACCTTACACCTCTTGTTTGACCTTTACTGATAGCCTTTGTTAGTATGTAATGTTTGGTTTTGCACGTACTTATACCATCTGCATTGTAAAATGCTACAGAATATGTTCATGTTATATAAACAATGATTATTATAATTATTATTAAAAACATCCAAATGACCCTGATCAAAATTTTTCTCCCCCTTTCTTAATACCGTTTTTGCCCCCCAACACAATGACAGCTTAAAGTCTTTTGGGTATTTGGGGATGAGGCCTGTATTTTTAAAAATGGCAAAGCTCCCATTTTTTCTTGAAAAAGCCCCGGGTTCCTGTAAATTCCGGGCTGTCTGCTGAACTGTGACTTAAAATCCCCCAGACTGCTAAATGATTTTAGGTCAGGAGACTGGGGAGGGCCCCCACTCCAAAAAACCCCCCACTTTGTTTGAATGTACCCAAATACATGTTGTTTGGGCCTTGTTTTTGGGATGTTGTCATTTGGACAAATTTTTCCTCCAAATTTGCGATAACAACGCTTCATTTTTTCCTTCAACTTTGCCCAATTTTTCCGTGCCTTTGTACTCAAACATCCCCAAAACTCCGACCCCCCTTTCGTCTTTACAGTAGGAAGGGAGTTCCTTTATCAAGGCCCCTTGCTATAACCCTCCAAATTTTAACATTTAGGGTTGGGGCCGAAAAGTTCTTTTTGGGTTCCACCCAATTACCCTTTGTTCTTGAATTTTATTTGTCTCTGTGCTTTTGTTTTGTGGGGCGGAAATTTGTCTTTTGGCAGTATGGCTTTCTTCTGGCACTCACCATCAGCCCATTTTTTTTCAAGTCCTCCTTTTTGTTCATCAAAAACAGCCACAAGCTTTTTCATAAGCCCCCCAATTTTCACAGTTATTTTGGGTTTTTCTTTCACCCCAACCAATTTTCCTTGCATTGTCCAAAATTGAACCAGGGTTGGGTTTTTTAAAGAGCCCTGTTTTTCCCATTTGTTAATCCCATTAAAAAACACTGCACTGACATTATCAATTTCCTTTGGGATATTTTTTTTTTTACCCCCTTTCCCTTTTACATTCAACATTTTTTTCCCTAATCCATAAAATTTCTTTTGCTTTTCCCTTTTTGTCCACAACCCCAAAAAACCAGTGGGGATGAAAATGCATACCCCTGTCTGGATCCCAGAAACTCATTACTTTTTATGCACAACACGATTACAAGCAAACAGTCAAGGGTGAGGATGTTCCTTTGTAACCTTTCAAACCATTTGTGTCACCTTTCTTGCAGTTATCAGGCCAACATCACCGGGGTATGTAAACTTTTGAAAGGGGTCATTTGAATTTTTTTTTGGTTGTCATTAGATTTAAAAAGAAAAACACAGTATTTGAAATAAAATGGCTTTTCCCCAACCACTATCCATGAGCAAAAAAAATTTTTGTGACATTCATATTCTCTGAAAAAAGGCCAAGAAACAAAAATTTGCCGGGGTTAAACTTTACACAACTTTAGAAAACAAGTCCTTTCAATAACATCAAAACGTTGTTGGAAGTGGGGAAAACACTTTCTATGTTGAACAGAAGCTTTTTTAAAAATCAATACTTTTTACATAAGTATAAAAAAAAGAAAATGCCCAAAAGAGCGCTCTTTCTGGCACATGAAAGGCTTTTAAAAATGCCAGTCACGGAAAAACCCTCTCTAATAGAATTTTTAGGGTAAAAATTTTATAAGTGTCTGAATCGTGTCTTGACATTGATCGAAACCACACTCAAAATACAACGTTCCGTAAAACCCCTGAATTTGAAAAAGACCTCAGACCATTTATTCTTGTTGTATGGCATTCTGAGGTGGATTTGACTGTTGCCTTATACTATTCCTTTTTTTTTATGCATTTTATATATCGCCAAAAAAACATAGAAAAAAATTATTTAATCAAAAATTTTTCCCCGGGCCAAAGGGGCAAATCCAATAATGTATCCTTGTTGTCAAAAAAATACAAAAGAAAAACAGGCAACTTTTTTGAAGCAACATAGTAAATTAATCAAAGCAACTATTTTTCTCTGGACAAAACAGGGACATTTAAAGAGCAAAGATATAACAAGGATTTGGGTCAAAAGAAAGGACTGTCCGTTTAAAAGCGGTACACTAATGGGAAAGTATAATATTTCATTTCCCCTGTTGGCCTGCGGGGTAATAAACACTTATGCCATTTTTTCCCCCCCTAATTACAGTATTGTTGAGGATCCAGAAGGGATTGTCACTCAAGGGGGTACATAGCCCCGACTGGGGAAACCCCGCCCACTTTTCCCCCCCTACTTGACATGCTGCCCAAGGGGGCAGCGGGGAAATGGGCGCAGCCCCCGCCTGCAAATGCTGACCGTCGGGGGAAGAATATCAAAGCCCTCAATACTAAATCAGGAATGCCAAGCCACAAACAAACCCGGGATAAACTAAACAACCGAGGGCAAAAACATACGGGAGCGAGGGACAAAATCGAAAACAACCGGGGGGCAAAAAACAACCCCAGTCTAAAAAAACAGCAAAACAGGGGATAAACATCCAGGAAAAAATCGGAGGCACAGCACCCCCAGCCTCCAGGGGTTTTTAAAAAGTGATTCCCGGGGTAAACCCCCCCAAAACTATTGGAACTCCTCCGGGTCCCCCCTTGCTGGTGCGCACACCCCCTTCAGGGGTGGCGACCTCTGTCACTCACAGAGTCCCAGCATGTTTTATCAGGGTGGGTTTTCAAATCAGCTGCTGCACCGTTTTCCCAGCCCGACCAGCCTTGCCCGGACGGATACTTGTAATGAGTTATTTTTTAGGGAAAATTCTAACAACTTTTCCAAATGGAAAAACCCCCCCAATGCTTTTTTTTGGGTGGGTGGGGTGTTTTGCTTTGCATTTGCCTAAAGAAAACTTCTAACATTTTTACTAAAACCCCCAATTTAAAAAAAACCTTACCGGGCACACAAAATTTCATTATACACCCCCCCCCCCCCCCCTCGATCGTCTATCCAAATTCCTTTACTTTTTTAATCAATGTTGTACTCACTTCCTTGCAGTTCAGCTTCCTGTCTACTTTTAATCAGACACTATCGTTAACTTTAGATTTCACACTGATTATTTTTTTCTCTTTCTCGCTGTTGATCCTTAATCCCCATACAGATTAAAATGATCAGCTAGAGACAGTACCATCCCTACCTGCTGGGAGGACAGTGTGATTATCCTTCCTTTATCTGACTATCTTGTTACAATATATATAAAGGGTATGGAAATAAAGACCCCTTTTAAAATTTTTTTACCCCTTAATTTCAGTCTTCGCAGACCCCCCCAAATTTAAATTTTTTTGCTAAATTTAAAATACACTCTGGCCCCCCATCTTGAGAAAAAAAACAAAAGTATATTTTTTCAAAAATTTATTTTAAAAAAAAAAACGAAATATCAATGGGCTTAAAATATTCAGACCCTTTGCTTGACACCTATTTAACTCACATCGTCCATTTCCTTCTGATCCTCCTTTAATGTTCACTCCTTCATTAGAGCCCAACTGTGTTTAATTAACTGATTGGGCTTGATTAGGAAAGCCACACCTCTAATAAGACCTCACCCCACAGTCATGCAGAGCACATTAAAAAGGGGCTAAAACTCCTAAATCAAGACAAATTGTGGCAAGGCACAGATCTGGCCAAGGTTTTCAAAAGAATTTCTGCAGCATCAAGGTTCTTAAAAGCACAGGGGGCCTCCATAACCTAAAATGGAAGAATTTTGGGGGATGACCCAACTTTCCCCTCGACCTGGCGCCCCCAAAAACAAAAAAAAATCTTTGGGAGAAGAGCCTTTGGGGGAAAGGTAAAGAAGAACCCCAAGACACTCCCAAATGTGCTCCGAATGCAGCAGGGAATGGGGAAAAAATTTTCCCCAAAGTCAAAATCACTGCAGCCTCCCCCATTGGGGGTTAAAAGGGAATTTTTCCGACAGAACCCTCCTCTGCGAGCATATGAAAGCCCAAAACAGATACAGTTTTCAAAAAAAACAAAGAAGGACTCCCCGACTATGGAAAAAAGGAAATTTTGGTCTAAAGGATGAAGATTGAAATTTTTGGTGTTAATTTAAGCGGTATGTGGGAGAAAACCGGCACTGCCAAACACCTGCCCAATACAATCCCAAAAAAGGAAACATAGTGGTGGCCACATCATGCTAGGGGTATTTTTCAGCGAGGAACGGAGACGTTTGAATTAAGGGAAAAAGATGAATGGGCCCAGGTACAGGATAGCCTAGAAGTGTTGAGGAACTGTTCAAAAAAAGTTAAGTTTGTAAAAAAACTCGTTTTTTTAAACTCGAACAAACCCAAACATTTTACTGTTCTTGAGTTTAAAGGTTTTTAGAACCCATTTTCTTTTCTTTTCATCTTTCGCATTTTTGGCGGCCACCCAATCAGGCAGGCACAGAAAATTCTAAAATTGCTCTGTGGTGTGTGCCTCTTTGGCTGCTAAAATCCAAAAACCATTTATAATTTTTCACTGTATTCCTTGTAAACCCCAATTTTTTAGCTTTTTTCCCTGTACTTTTACGACCCCTCTTATTTTGATATCATTTTCCTCTCCATGGCATCAATAGTTAGGGAGTTTGGTTTTACGGGCTGTATTTTTCCCCCACCCCCCAGAAGCTGTTATTTGGTACATTTGCGACTGAACACCTAACTTCATTTATGGATAATATTTACAGAAGTTGATTTTTAATCATACCTCCCCAAAAAAATTCATTTTTGATTTTTGGGGGGTTCGGAATTGTTAACACACCGCCTCTAAACTCCTTGTGTCAAAGGGGCTTTTGGGAAACCCTCAGTATGTGGGGGCCCTTAGCAGCTGCTACCGTGCCCCTCCTTTTGCTAGCCTGTTCAAGCTGTTCCTATTTTTTCTTTTAGCAATTAAAAGGAATGAAGTATTTTTTCCTTTCCAATTTTTTTTTTCACTCTTAGAGCACATTTTCTTCACCAATTTTCCCATGTATCCATTTACTGTTATGGAGGGTAATTACAGCTCTCCTCCTATATGGTATAAAAATTAAAAACATCTTTTCCCTTGACTTTAATGGAGTTTGGTTTTTCAAGTTCTATTTCAAACAGAACCCTCAAAGAAACACACTAAATTTAAGACTTAATCGAACTAAACTTTTTACTGTTGCCATCTTAATCCTGGATAAAAAACCCTCTCCCAGAGTGCTTTTGGAAGCTGGGCGAATTTTCACTTCCAAAGACTTTAGCACACAGCTAACATAACAAAGAGTTGCTTCAGAACAACTCTGGGGACCATTTTTGATGGCCCAGCCAACCCCTGACCTAAACCAATTGGATCTCTGGAGAGACTTGAAAAATTGGGGTCTCCACCAAAAATTTTTCCATCAACCCGAGGGGAAATGGGGGAGGTTCAAGGAGAATGGCATAGGGTCCCCAAATCCAGGGAGAAAAACTTTTTGATCATTCCCAAAAGATCATGGGGTACTGTCAAAAGGAAGCTTTTCTCAATACTTGGGAGAAAAGGGGTTTAAACTTAAACCCTTGATATTTTAGTCTTCCTGGTTTAATAAATTTTCAAAAAAATTTTTACATTTCTGTTTTTTTCTTTAAAAACCCTGCTTTGCCTGATCCATAGTTTTGGGAATTAATCAAAAAACCCCTCTTGGTTTTTCCCTCTTGTTTTTTACACACATCCGGGACTAGAAAACATATAAAAAGGATAAGGGAAAAAGTTATAATGCCCTTTTTGGGGTTTTGAAAGTCACTTTTTTTTGCAGTGGGGAAGCATTCACCCAGGGGGTTTCCGCAAGTTTCATTAAAGGTTGGGGAAACCGGATTTTGGTATGGGTCATAATCTGGGTTTAAGAGAATCTTAAACGTGTTTTTTCACCCACAAAAAGTCCCCGGTTGTACCCTTTATCGGGAAGTCGGGATCTGGAATGGGGAGAAACCTTTTGGCAGGGTTTTAGTTTTAAATTTTTTTTTAAAGATTTTAACTTTTTTAAAAGGCAAAAAAATTCCCTGAAATAAAAAATGAGGGAAAAAACCTCCCCTAATCTGGTTTGGGCCCTGAGAATCTATCTCTGAGGGTGAGCCTTTGGGGGATGCCTAGGGGTGTTTCGGGCGAATAGAGTGAAAGGGGAAAGGGATCTGGGGCCAGGGAAGAATGTTTTTTTGCTAGCTTTCAAAAATTCTTGTTTTTCAGAGGGGGCCTTTCATTCTTTCCATTTTCCACGGGAAATTCGGGATGGTGGGGAGTGTGCGGGCCCCGGAGGTCAGTCCAAACTAGTTTCCAAAATGTCTTGGTTACTTGTGCAATAAAAGGCAGGTTTTGGTCAGATTCAAAAATTCGGGGACCCAAAATTGCTTTACTTTCAGTCAATAGTTTCTTCAGGGGGGTTCCCTGGCAGCCATTTTGGTAAGGGTGGCTTGGGCCCAAACCCCTTAAAAAAAATTGCCCACCCCACTAAAACATACTTGTTTTTTCCCAAAATCTTGGGAAATTCAATGTGTTCAATTGGTTTCCGTGGAGAGGTTTAACAGGTGTTGCATATTTCACACTTCTACCCTTAGCACTTGCCTTTGGAAAATTGGAGTTTTTCCAGGTGCTAGGTGTATCTTTTTTGTTTTAAGAAATAATTTGGCTATTTCCCCTTTTGGGGGTTTGTACCCCAATGAACCCATTGTATACCTGGATAAAATCCCCTTTAAAGTAAAAAAAGTCTTTTTGTTTTTCCCTCTAGAATAATCTTGGTGTATCTTTGCCCCCAATTTCCCCCCAAATTTTTCCCTTTCCCTTCAGGTTATTTGAGTTGTTCGAGATTGTCTAAAAAAGGTTAACACCTGGATTAAACCCCCTCTTGCCCTTTGGTTCTTTTTTTTTTTCCTTTCTTTTTCCCTTTCCTTCTTTTTTCTTTTCTCACCTTCTTTTTCCCCCTTTCTTTCTTCTCACCTGGTTTCCTTTTTTTCTACCTTTTTTTCTTTTTTTCTACCTTTTTTCCTTCTTTCTTCCCCCAACCTTCTCCTTCTTTTTTTTTCCTTCCCCTTTTCCCCTTCTTTTTCTTGCTTTGGCCCGGCCCCTATAAAGCACCTGCTTTCTCTTGAATTCTGGGAAAAAGAGCTGCACCCTTTGCACCCCAAATTCTCCTTTTGGTGGGGTCCCTTTATTTCCCACTGTCTCCATTCTTCCATGGGCTTTAGTTTTAAAAAAACGGCCATTGAGGGGAAATTTGGAGACCCTTTGCACAAAGTCTAAAATTGGTTCTTGTTTCTTGAGGGGGTTTTCCCATTTAGCTGTTGGAAACCTGGCGGGGCCCCCACTTCAGGCCCAAAGCCCGGGGGTCCCTCCGTCGGTTTTTATGTTCAGGGCCCTTCCCTTCGGCGAGCTTATAAGTTTCCGTTAACCCCGATTTTTACCTTTTTGGGGGCTGGCAATTACGAAGGTAAAGAGGGGAAACCCTTTCCCACGTTTTTGAAAGGTAACCAAAGCAAACCCTTTTTGGAATCGTGCTTAAATTCATCGCATTTTCGGGACCCCTTTCTAAGAAGACATGTCGAGTTCCCCAAAATTTGGATGTAAAGACAGTAGGAAGAGGGAAAAAGTTTTCAGTTTCCATTTGTTCAAAACAGTCATGAAGAGGTTATCCCCCGGCAGTTTTGGTTTAAAACTGTGGTAGCCCTGATCTTCTTCTTCATTTTTCCCTCCCCTTGGGGGGTTTAAAACAGGGGGGTGGGGTTGAAAGTAGTATTTTTTCTCTTAAAAAGGGTGACCCCTCAGGATCGTAATGGGGGCATTGTATTGGGGGGGTGGCGCTGTTTACGGATTTGAGGTTGTCCCGAATGTTTGGGGACCCCTTGTAGATTCATAAAATGAGAAAAAACATTGCCCCGGGAGGGGCCAAAAATTTGGATGTCTTGATTTTTTTTTAAGAAAAAACATGTCCCGGGCCAATGACGCTTGAGGAAAGGGAAGGGGCGGGCCCATAAAACAGGATCAAAATTGCAAGAATAGTATCCAAGGGGGTTTTAAAAGCTTCCATTTTTTTTGTGCCCAAGACTTCGGGAAGCTTGGAAAATAGTCTTCAAATAGGAAAAAAGTTAAAAGGGGCTGTGAGTGCCCGGGTTTTCCCCAGTGCCGGAGCTTGTGGAAAAAGTTTTTTTCGGGTTTGAAAACCTCTTGGGGCCTAAATTGAGAGTTCTTTGGTGTAAATAATGTTTTGGAAAGAATGTTTAAAACTTCCCAAGCTGGAGGCTTTGGGGGTTATCATTGACAAACCAGTAAGTGAGGGAGGCCTAGAAACCCTTTGGGAAGTTTTTTTTTAGATTGGTCGGTGAAGAAATGAGCTCAAGTTTTTTCCCAATTTTCAGAAAAGTGGTTTTGGGGCCCCCTGTGATATGCAAATTTTCCGGGGAAATTTACAACTTTCTTAAAAACACATTGGAGTTTTGGACTGTGAGACTTTGCAGTTGATGGATGCCAAAAGTTGAAAAAGACTTTAAAAAAGCTCGATTGACAAGTTGGGGAAAATCAGGTGCCCGTTCTGCGGGCTTGAGTCAATTGGGTTGGGGGGAGTTCTGTGCCCCCTTTAAGCATCCTTGTCCCGGTGAGTGGGTAACAGATAAGTAAAGCAAAAAAGGGTTTTTCCAGCCCTTTTGCCCGTGGGACACTGAAGAAGGGCATTGTAAAAAACCAAGAACCCTGAAATAGGCAGTGAAAAAAAAGGGTAATTGGCCTGGGGGAAGAAAGAGCTTGGGGGCCCCCAGGGTTTATAATCCTGGACAGCAATTTATGCTGGTGGTCCCCGAACCAAAAAGGTAAATTTTGGGGGGTTCCCCGGGGGTAACTTTTCCTGTGAACAGGGGAAAGAGGGTATTTGCAGGAGAAATGCAGTGGGGTGAGTAACCCCTTATCCAAATGTTTGATTTGTGACTCCCCGAGATTGTTCTTGAAAAAGCTTAAAGGGGGGTATTGAGGCAAGCGAGGCGGGGGGACAACCCTCCCCTTTTTAAAAGGACGTACAGGTGAGGGCTGGGAAGGATGCCCACATTTTCAGGACCTTTTGCCCAAAAAATTTTGGGAGGTTCTTTGGGGTCAAAAGTTCAGGAGGTTTTTTGCTTTATGTGGATTAAACATGTGAAGGGAGGAACCCGTTGGGGGAGCTTCATGAGGAAAATTTGGAAATACTTTGTAAAAAACTTTTCCCGAGATCCCTTCTGATAGTGCATTTATGTTTGCATTTAAAAAAGCTTCAAGAAGTTTTGTTGGGTAAGTAGGAAGATAAGTAGAATAGAAAGGAGTCCTGATGTCCAATTGGCCCCAGGGTTTGGTTTTTGGGGAGTCGGGTTTGGGGTCCCTTACTCCCAATCATGGAATTTATGTAGGAAAAGTATGATGTCCGGGGGAATGTCAGGAAAATTTTTAGAAAACCCTTTTGCTTTCACCCCGTGTTACCCAAGGAAAGGAAAATTGGTTTTGGGAAATTTAAATTTTTAAGATTTTAAGGTCAAAAAACGGGTTTGAATGGGCTAAAAAGTGGGTTCTCTTTAAGCATGAGAAAAAACAGAAGTCCTAAGGGGTTTGGGCCCGGAAATTTTTATGGATGAGGGGCGATTGGAGGTGTCTTGAGGTTGGGGAAAAGGTGGATAAAAAAAGGAACTGAGGCTATAATGCCCGAGCAGGTTGAAGTTGGGCCCCGGGGAGGGAGTGGTTTAATAAGGGAGAGCCCTTTTAGTCTTCGGGCATTTGGCCATTTTTCCCTCTGTTAGTTTTTCCACTATCCGTATTTAAAGTTTCTGAAAGGAAATTTGGGTTGTGGGGTTTAAGTAATGCGGGGCGTGTATGGCCGGGACAATGCAATTTTGGGGGGGAACGCAAAAATGCCCGAAAAAAAATGAGAGCCCTTGGGGCAGCCCATTGGCCCTTTTTCGGTTGGGCCACTTCAAGTACGTTAATGTTTGTTTTTTTTCAGCAGGTTTTAACACAATTGTAAAGGGGTATGTTATTTAAAATTGGGTCCCCCCAGCAGGATAAATTTAAACTCAAGGGTTTTAAATTTCCCCCTTTCTGGTGGGCGAGTTTCAGGGGACACAGGAAAAAAGGGGCACCAACCCGAAAAGTGAAACTGAAAATCCCTCACAGGCTTCAGTTAAATCTCCTACCCCCGTGTTCAACAAATTTTTGCCGATTGCCCCCCGATGCCGGGAATGGCCATTTGCAGGATTTACAACTGCCGTTGTATCCCGAAATACAGTGCCCCCCACAATAAAGGTAAGAGTGGCCGTGTGTGTCCCAAATTGAGTAATGAACGTACAAACGTCAGGTGATTTGGATTCACTTTTAGGGTCCAGATATTCACCCTTAGGGTTACGAGTAGTTTGTCCAACGGTGACGTCTTGTCGTGGAGTTTGATGATAGGACCTGTGGGCAGTATCCCCAAGGAACTCAGTGGGTGTTTTGAGTAATGTATCCTCTCCTAGAGCAGCAGTCTGTGTGCTGTGAGCAATAGGAAAAATACTGGAGTCCTTTAATTTGGATTGCAGATATGGGTCCTGGCATCCTGTAGCTAATGGCAACTTGTCCTCCTCCCCGTCTTCCTCTCCGTTAGTATTGAAAGTCAGAATAGCGGCTATAGAGCAGGAGGGTGTCCTAGAAGCAGTGAGCAAAGGGTAGAGTGGTTGCGGGGCTGGTGGTGGTGTTTGTTGTGATGTTGCAGGTGTGCTGGCAAATACATTATTACACGACAGTTGCATATCAATGATTACATGAGTAGTAACAAGTGAAGTGCCCGGAGGAGAAGTGGGAGTAGGAATGCTATTAGGTGTAACAAGATGGCCGCTGTTCAACTTCAACCTGGAACTTCCGGGTTCTTTGGATTGCTTAGGACTACAAATATGGCCACAGGAAGTGGAATGGGCGGGTTTGGTTTTGCCTTTCCGGATGCAGAGAGTGTTTGGACTTCATTAAAATGGCTACAGGAAATAATGGGAGGTTCTGGCATGGGAGCTGAGGGAAGAATACCGGGAGGGGCAGGAGGTGAGGTAATACAAGGTGTGATTAGTGTTGTACGTTCCCTCCCACAATCTACGCAACTTTCAGCGTTAATGGAATTTGATGACGACAGCACAGCCAACATTGAAAGTCGCCATCTTGGAATGGCGGCAGCTCACTCCTTATACATATGCATTCTTCAAATCCTTCTTATTTTTTACATTCAGTTTCAATGTAATTATACTCTGCCAAGCCACTATTAGCTTGTAGAATGCCTCTGCAATTTTCTTTCCCAGTGCCGTCTCTCACATATGTTAGCGTAAACTCCGTGATTTATGCACGTTGCACACAGAGCGTATCATTAACTTTTAAGTCCGACATATCTTATTACTTCGAGCTTCAAGCTCAGCCCGTAAGTGATTACAACTACTCGACCGCACTTTGACTGAGCGCTATAATTTTTCAGTATGCCACAGAGACGAGGGGAGAAAATGTGAGCCCGCAGCTCTCAGCTATGACCCCCTCTATCAGATGCTTTGAATCAAAGCCAAGATTATACTCTCTGCCAAAATTTCAGCGGGAAAGATAACAAGTGATGTAGCCTGAATATAATATTAACCCTGAATGCAGTCACAAATTAAAAAGAACAAATAAAAACAGAACAAATTAACACAAGTGTATGTTGAGATTAAGTCCCAAACATACCTAACACTATTTAATGTCTTCTACTCGTCAGCAGGTTTTAGGTATTCTCAAAAATTCAGATCATCTGTCTATATAACTATAACAGGCTTTTGGCTACTCTTTAACCAGTTCTCTTCAGAAATTCAGATCATCTGTCTATAACATCTGTCTATAACAGGCTTATCAAAAACTCAGATCATCTGTCTATAACTATATATGTATATAACTGTATCTGTATATAACTATAAAAGGCTTCGGTCGCTACCGAATTTCTTCTTAGGGACTGTATCCCCGATATCTCTTTTTTTTTTTCATCAGGAACCCAGCTCCTGGCCTACACAGGAATATGATACCGAAAGGAAAATACACTATCTAGTCACGTGTACTTTACAGAGCAATAATCAGAGACTTCAATTGGTAGCGTTTAGAAGGTATACGTGTATGATACGCATACATGTACCAGAGCACACCCTGCAGGCACACCTGAATGCTTACACAGGTCTCCTAAGGGAGGCGACAACCACCAAAATACTTTCACTAGAATGTCCGAAAAACAGATAAGTCACAGATTTTATAAAAATCCGCGAACTTACCTGTTTCTGTGGGGGTGATCAGGCCCAAGTGATTCGGGCACTCTAGGACTGTGCAGTCGATGGTAAGGCATCAGCCCCCCTTCAGATGGTCCTCGGGCATTTGAGAGCACGGCACCACTGTCAAGATGATAATTATATTGGGCTTGAGAAATACGGCCCACTCCTTCCGTTTGGGACATAAATCTGATCTTTAATCACAGTAAATTACATTCCAATAGAACTTTTTAATCACATGACTATTCTATCACTACATGATTGCTTAACTGGCGGCTGCTAAGAGACAGATTCGAATTAGCATCTACGCATTAGGCATGAAGTGATAACACACATTCCTGAGCTCCCCTTTGTATCGTCTGGGGGGAGGAGAGAGGCCTTGAATCTCTTGCTGTTAGCAGACACTGCATCCATCTCAAGGAAAGCTGTGTGAGAGATATCTGATAATTCGATAAGGATGTATAGCAATAAAAGCAGTTTAAACGAACAATCTGATGAGCTTAATAAGAATGTAATAATGAAACAGACTTTGATGTTTTTTCCTTAAATTACCAACTTGACATTGGCATTCATACAATATTTCCCTCAATGAACTATAGCTCCCCACAGCCGGCAGCACTCATTCAAACCATGACACTCCCATCACCATGCTTGACTGTTGGCAAGACACACTTGTCTTTGTACGCCTCACCTGGTAGCTGAAACACACGCTTGACACTATCTAAACAAATACATTTATCTTGGTCTCATCAGACCATAGCACATGGTTCCAGTAATCTATGTCCTTAGTCTGCTTGTCTTCAGCAAACTGTTTGCAGGCTTTATTGTGTATTATCTTTAGAAGAGTTTTCCTTCTGAGATAACAGCCATGCAGACCAATTTGATGCAGTATGTGGCATATGATCTGAGCACTGACAGGCTAACCCCTGCCCCTTTAACCTCTGCAGCAATACTGGCAAGACTCATATGTCTATTTTGAAAAGACAATCTCTTAATCACGTGTACTGAACTTCTTTGGTCAACCATGGTGAGGCCTGTTCAGAGTGGAACCTGTCTTGTTAAACCACTGTATGGTCTAGGTCACTGTGCTGCAACTCAGTTTAAGGTTGTTTGCAATCTTCTTATAGCCTTGGCCATCTTTATATAGAGCAACTATTCTTTTTTCAGATTCTCAGAGAGTTCTTGCCATGGGGTGCAACGTTGAACTTCCAGTGACCAGTATGAGAGAATGATAACAACAAATTTAACACACTTTCTCCTCTATCCCACCTGAGACCTTGTAACACTAACAATTCATTTGACTACATGGAGGTAAAATGGCAAATTGGGCACAATTTGTAAATTTTCACTTAGGGATGTACTTATTTCCTGTAATGAAAATGAACTGCAGTTGGGGGTAGGTCAAAATGTTTTACCTGCTATACATTTCAGGTAAAATTTGTCAAAAAGTAAAGATTCATTTAAATGGCTTTTCTAAGGAATTTACATTAAACGGTTATGAAAATGAATATGTTTGTAATGGATGGCTAGTATGTAGATCCTCTGGACCACTGCAAGCTGTGATATAAGCCACATCAGGGAGCAGGGTCTAAGTAGCCTCCTGGTATTCCGGATGGATTTGCTACTACCAGGTCGCTACCACTGACGTTACTTGCTTGTGGTGCCAGCCTGGGTACAATGTGTTACAGAAGGCAAATTCATAGTTGGGGACAGGCAGAAAGGTCACAGCAGGCAGCAGGCAAATGTGGTCAGTGGACGAAGGCAAGGATCAAAATACACAGCAGGACAGAAACACTTAAGGAACGCTTTTTCTACAGCATGGGGCACAATAGATCTGGCAAGGGGGCACAGGAGGTGGCCAGAGGATATAGGGTCAGCGCCCGGCATTTAGCTAATTACCAGCACACTGGTTCTATAACCAGGAGGAGCACAGGGGACCAGGAGTGTGGGGAGATAAATACTGAGCAATCCAATGTGCGGGTCACGGCACCACTTGTCCTTGACCGAGGGTCGGAAGAAGGGACACGAGTGTGCCCGCAGCCTGACATGTGGGCTGCGGCATCGATTGTGACAGTCCCCTCCCTTCCCAGAAGTTGGTTCACCCTTTCTACTTGGTCGTTGGTTTGAGGATGATAGGCCGATGAGAAGTCTAATTTGACCTAATGACAGGAGCAGAGTGCACGCCAGAATTAAGAGATGAATTACACCCTTGGTCTGAGACAATATTCGGGGAAGGCCAACAGGCAGAATATATGCTGGAAGAAGTGGCCAGTAAGCTGAAGAACCGAGGGGAGACCGGGCAGAGGCACAAAGTGGGTCATCTTCGAGAACCAGTCCAAACCACCAGATGACGGTGTTGTTCGTGGAGGGTGGTTGGTCATTAATGTAGTCCATGGCTATATGGGTCCAAGGGTCCCATGAGGTCCAGAAAGAGCATGGGTTGCAGAAGGCCAGCAGGTTTGTGATGGGGATTCTTGTTGCACAAGGAAGAACCAAGTCCTTGACAAGATGACCCAGGCCACGAGTAGTGGTGAGATAAAAACATGCAGGATTTTCGAACTTCAGGATGCCTGGCCAGCAAAGAAGACTGTCCCCATTTAAAATTTATTTTCCTTAGAGCAAGAGGTATGAATGTTTTCCCTGAGGGAACACATTGGGAATCCATGGGCGCTCCTGAGATCAGACATTCAGGAGGAACAATATGCCGTGGTGCGGAGCCTAGATCAGCTACATCAGAGGCACGGGAGAGAAGATCAGCTTTGATATTCTTGTCTGCTGGTCTGAAGTGTTTCAAGAAATCAAATCTGAAGAAGAAAAGGGACCAACTGGCTTGCTGGGGATTCGAAAGCTGTGATGTCTGAAGATACAACAGGTTTTTATCGTCAGTGAATATGATGACCGGGTGACAAGCCCCCTCTAGTAAATGGCACCATTCTTTCAAAACCAACTTAATGGCCAGCAGTGCTCAATCCCCTGTAGTGTATTTTCTTTTGGTATTGGAGAAAGTCTTAGATAAAAACCCGCATGTGATAGGTTTACCTTTGGGGGGTTTCTATGTGAGGACCGCACTTGCTCCCACAGACGAGGCATCCACTTCAAGGAAGGAGGGCTTCTCACAGTCGGGCCTAGACAAGATAGGTGCATAGGCGAAGGCAGACTTCAAACTGGAGAATTCTTCTTCTGACTCATTTGGTCAGGAGTTGGGATTTCTGTTCTTCTAGGTAAGCACCACAATAGGTGCCATCACCGTGGAGAAGTGCGGAATAGATTGTTAATAATAGTTGGTGGATGCCAGATAGCGCTGTATGGTCCATAAACTGACTGGTTGCAGCCATTGCAGGACGGAAGACAACTTGGCAGTGTCCATCTGAAGTAATTTGTCGGAGATGATGTACCCAAGGAAGGGTAGACTGGTCTGTTCAAAGACGCACTTTAAAAGCTTAGCATAGAGTCAATTGCTTCATAGGCATCATAGAACCTGGTGCACATGGGCATGATATGCTTTAAGACTAGATGAGTAAATCAAGTTTTCTTTTAGATACACAACAGCACACGAGTACAGGAGGCCTCTGAAGATCTCATTAACAAATTCTTGAAAGACAGCTGGAGTGTTGCAGAGGCCAAAAGGTATCACCAGATAATCAAAATGCCTGTCAAGGGTATTGAAGGCAGTCTTCCATTCCTCACCTTCACAAATTCGAAACAGATTGTAGGCCCCCCGCAAGTCTAGTTTCATGAAGACTGTGGCTCCACAAAGAAGTGGTGGAAGGGTCTCTGCCTGTTTCTCACAGAAGACATCAGCCTATTCATGGTAAGGTGAGGGAAGACCCAGCAGACAAGTGGAAGACGTCAGTGGAGAAGTAGTACATAATGGACAGGGCCACACCAGACAGTGAGAGTGGCAGTCTTGTCCATAGCATGTGACTTCGCCCGTTTGAGAACCAGGGCATAGTGCTGTAGCCACAAAAGACCCAGAAGAACCACAGAGGAGGAATAGGGTAACACATAGAATACAATTTTGTCCTTATGCAATGCCCCCACTTGAAGATTCACAGGTTCAGTATGGAAAAGAATGAAGTCATCCAGGCATTCACCGTTAATGGAGGAAAGGAATAGAGGTTTGTCAAAACAGACCACTGGGAGAAGATACTTAGAAACCAGAGATGCATCAATGAAATTCCTGGCTGATCCAGAATCTACAAGGACAGAGGCTTGGAAAATGATACCTGACGAGGTGCCAAGTTGGACCAGCACGGTCAGACATGGAGAAGTAGTATTCACAACAAGGGACAACTCTTCCACGAAGCATAGGTGCCGAATATCTCTGCGGATGGCCAGACAGAAAAATTCATCCAGAGAAGAAGGGAGGTCTCAACCGGCCTGCTCATCTTTTATCCTTCCAGCAAGGCCCGGCCAGAACATGGCTATGAGGGCCTCCTTGTTCCAAGACAATTCTGAGGAAAGGATGGGGAATTACCGCATATTGTCCACCTGTGGAGCAGAGAAGCCACAGCAGAAGATGCACCTCCTGGTTCCTCAAACACGTTGTGGGATGACTCCAGGAAGACATGGATTTTGGCAGTCACTGGGTCCTCTCTGTCCCAAAAGGCTGTGGCACAGGCCAAGGCTTCACCTGACAGAAGACTGACTACAAATGCCACTTTTTCTCATTCAGTGGGAACTGGTTCACCATTAATTCCAGATGGATGGTGCACTGATGAGTCTCCTGCAGGTTTGAGGATTCCCATCGAACTTTGGTAGCAAAGGCAGGTGTAACCTGGGGTCAAGAAATGCCACCGGAGCCAAAGGTTCAGGACCTGCTGCAGGTGGTGAAGATGGTGGAGCAACAAATAGCCAGACTGTGCTGTAACATGACGGCCAATTGTTGTCCTCCATCTTGCGATGGTTGTTGTGACATCCCTGATGTCAGACAGGAGCACCCTGGCAGAATCCATGGTTAAATCTAACTGTAATGGACATGGATCCTCTGGACCACCACAAGCGGCAGTAAAAGCCACATCAGAGAACAGATTCTAAGTAGCTTCCCGGTATTCACCAGAGCCCGCCGCAGGGCAGGTTGGATTTGCTGCAGCGGGAGACTACAAGGTCTATACCCCTGTAGCAACTTGCTTGCGTTGGCAGCCGTGGTGCAGCCTGGTACAGAATTGGCAGTCAAACTTGTAGCCGGGGACAGGCAAAAAGGTCAAGGCAGGCAGCAGGCAAACATGGTCGGTGGACGGAGGCAAGGATCAAAATACATGGCAGGACAGAAACACTTAAAGAAAACATTCTCTACAGCAAATAGCTATAAGACACTGTTTTAAGAATGATACCTCTAAATAATAGTGATATACCTATGAAATAATCCACTGCACATAGAGCAAATATTATTACCATACTCTTGCTGTTCCTGGACATAACTAGTATACTAAGGCCAATATTACAATAATACTGCTATAGAAGGGCAAAATAACAGTGGCTCATCATACCCACATATTACCACGCATGGTGACTGAATGACACCACCATACTGTTACTGAAAAGAAACCATTATACTGTGTTAAGACCAATGTTACGCCCATACATTGGCCATATAGTGAAAGATAACCGTTGTATACAGGCACTCTGCAAATTATATAAGTGATTACAAAATTATTACAGCCAGGAACTCACAGGTGATGGCTTCTCTAATTGTAGGCAATTCACTTTCCCTTTTATCCCTATCTTGCCCAGATTTCCATAACGACTTCTTCTAGCCATGACTTGTTTCTGCAGAATTTGCCACACGAACATATTTGGCTCCTCCCTTTTCCAGCACCCTCTACCACATCTCATAGGTAGGCAGACCCCCATATAGTAGGTAGTTACACGCCAATATATTAGATAGATACATCTCCCTATTTTGTAGGTAGTATCCCTATTGGGTAGGTATCCCCTCAAATTAGGTAGGCAGATATGGAAGCAGACCTCAACTATTAGGTAAGAAGCCCTATCAATTATTTGGATATTCTCCTAATTAGGTAAGTAGATTAATAATTACACATCTCTACAAAAAAAAATTCAGGTGCCATGGTTTTTTGGATTTAGGGTATTTTGAGGGTGCTGAATTCAAAATTACTTTTGATGAATTGTTTTTTGAGATAATGGACATGCATGAAAAAATAATGCATTCCCCCAAAGAGACTTGCGTGTGATAAATGCAATAACTTCTGGTCTGTCTTTTGACCCTTTAATTGTGTATTACGTAATGAAACATCCCATATAATAATTTTGTATTTTACATTGTAGGCCTATAATGCTATAAAAGCGACTTTTGAAGCTAGAATTCAACTGTGAATTTGCAGAGGAAAGAAGTCAGCTACAGTAAAAGTTTATCGACCCAGTCTTGGTTTATAACCAAAAAGTTCTGTCTTAATAAGTATATATATTGTATATATATATTGTATATATATTGTAGCGCCTCACTTGCGCTTGGACGCCATCTTGGACCGTCCTGGGGGTTTCTTCAGCTCACGGATCTCCGCTTTGGTTAAACGAGTGGCACTCCAACGTAAGGCACTCCGACACCAAGCTTCAGCTTAACACTGGCCTCATCCAGCTTTATTGTTCAAGCACAGCATACGAGCAACAAAACATGTAAATAAAATCTTCGGCCGTCTAGCCACTAAATATACCTTAAGTGAGTCCTTCACTGACGTGGTCTATGCCTACTGCACAGCACCACCAACAACAGTATTCTTACTGTATTATAGGCTTCCCTCAAGCTTCTGGGGGCCAGAGCCTCTCTCCAGCTCCTCTACTGCTCCACACTGCAGGTAGCAGACCACGCCCACGGACTACCTGGAGAGACAGGCTTTTTATAAGCCTGGTAAAATCCGGACCTGGAACGTGGGAACAGCCACCCACCGAACTGCAGCTGTTTGCCTGGCCATCAGCCATACTACACATAGGTGTCAGCACTGACAGACAACCACTGGCTTCCCCCAATGAGACCAGGCCCTCGGTGACACGTTTCTACCAGGTCTCCTGACGTACGCCACATAGTGGCAGCACCATGCGACCACCTATGGTCGCTCTGCCACAAAATACATGTGAAAATTATGACCACCAAGAAGAGCTTGCATCAACAATCCTGATGTATTCTGCTATATCTGTGGAGAGTTCATGGTTGAAAAACAAAGAAAAATATCACAGACTTTGTATATCGAGTATACCTGGCTTATTTTGCAGACCACGATAAGTATTGGGCTTCATATGTGGTTTGCTAAACACATGTAGAGCATCTACAACAGTGGACGAATGGTGAAAGAAAAAGCTTAAACTTTGGTGTGCCGATGGTATACAGAGAACTGAAAAAACCACCATGACCTATTTCACTTGGCAATGACGTTCCCATATCAGTGTTTACCAGACTACCAAACTAGCCACTGTCAGACTATGAAGAGAGACAGGGACTGGAGAGTATCGTAGGTAGTAGCAGTGGAAGTGAATTTAAGGAAAGCTCTTCGATGCCTGAACCATTAAACCAAAAAGAACTTAATGACCTGATTCAAACCTTAAATCTCTCCAAGCAAGCATCTGAACTTTTAGGATTCAGACTTAATGAACAAAATCTTACAAAGGTGGAAGTTAAAATTACAGCTGGACTGTCACGGTTCACACCGCAGTCACTGCCATGGACCATAGATGTGTCCGTGCCTGCTTTGTCTCCACTGCGGCTCACTGTTTGGGGGTCGCGGCGGCCTGTGTCCTCGCTGTAGTATACTTGCCCGCCCTGGTTCCTGTCCCTGCTGCTGCAAGTGTACTTGTCTGGCGATGGTGCCCATCGGCACTTAGTTCTCACTAACCTTTGCTCTTGCTTCCTGGAGTCCTGTGCGCACCAGCTTTTTGCTATTTAAAGGGACAGTGTCCCAATTGTCTGCCTCTTGACCTGGCTATAAGAGGAACTTCCTGCCCTTGCTCCAGTGTCAGTACATTGGATTGCATTTTGTGTTGAGTGTTTGTCCATCTGAGTTACTGACGTGCTCCTGGGTTCTGCTATTCAGGACTTAACCCCTGTGATGCCTGGTCCAGTTCCTACTGTGCTTCAGAGCTCCTGACCATCTGGCTGCCATTATCTGCTGTCCTAACACCTGTTTACTCCTGCTGTATTCCTGCTGTTGCACCTGTCCAGTTTCCTGCTGTATTTCTGCCAATGCATCCGTTTATTCCTGCTGTTCCTGTCGCTTTACCTGTCTGCTACCCACCTGGGACCTGTAGTCCTCCTACAGCAATTTACCTGTCACCATCGCTCCCAGTGTGTGGTGTCTCTGTCCTGCACTTCGGCTGTCACCGCGGGTTGCCACGTCAGAGGTAGTCTGCAGCAAAGTCCGTCTGGCCTTGCGGCGGGCTCCGGTGAAGACTGGGGGCCTTAGGGTATGTTCACATGGCGTGTTTACTCCGTGTTTACATACGCTTTTAGCTGCGTGTTTGGATCCGTCTGTCAGACCCCAAAAGGACCCAAACACGCATCTAACAAATAACAATGTGATTTACATTGCTATTAATATGAAACACTCATCGGCAAGATGTGATCGCCGATGCGTGTCTCATTGCGTCAATTCTTGGTCCAAAAGACGCAGCAGGAATCCTATCTAAAATGATAGGGTGCGATCCTGCTGCATCCAACACACAGCCAAACACGCATCCAAACACGTTTAGAATCCGATCAACGCAGCATTTTGGGATGCAATTTTCAGATCCAACACGGATCCCAAAACGTATCCCAAAACGCTGTGTGAACATACCCTTGGACTTCGCTACCTGGCATGGGTCTCCACCTATACCATCTCGCCCATGGTGATCACAATGGATCCACACCCGTTTATCAACGATCTACGTGTCAGTACATACTTCCATTGCCGGATCGTTACACAGACAAGAAAAGAGAGGTTTCACTCAAATATCAACCAAGAGAAAGAACTTGTATACTGCAATGATGTCCCAGGAATTGTACTTCAAATGGGACTAACAGGCTATCGATCAGAAGACTAGCGGCTTTTTATAGACAGCTCCATTAGAAGCTTGAAATGTGTTCTGCACAATGGTAACCGTCATGCGTCTCTTAACACTGCTCACTCAACAAAAATAAAAGAAGGATAAGAAAATGTAAAAATCGTATTATAGAAAATCCATTATCAGGAACATCAGTGGTCGATTTGTGTTGATCTGAAGATGGTGAACTTCTTGCTTGGACAGCAATCTGGATACACAACATACCCATGATTCATGTGTCTCTGTGAAAGCAGGGCAAAGCAAGATCACTGGACAAGAGTGTCATGGCCTACAAGGGAACAAATGATTGTTCACGCTGCGATTATCACCAACAAGCCGCTGGTGGACAAGAACAAAATCATTCCCCACCGCTTCTTATTAAGCTAGGATTGATGAAACCTTTTTTTAGGGCTTTGGACAAAACGGGTAATTGTTTCAAGTATATTTGTAGATCATTCTCTGGACTCATCATGGAAAAACTAAAAGATGGAATCTTTGATGGTCCTCATATTCAGAAACTCTTGAACAATTCAAATTTTACCAAATGCACAAATGACACTGAGGCTTTGGCCTGGAAGAGTTTTGTCTCTATTGTGACGAACTACTTGGGTAATCACAGAGCAGACAATTATGCAGAATTGGTGCAAGATATGCTCGCTAACTTCAGAGATTTGGGAGTTAATATTAGCATAAAGATGTACTATCTATATTGCAATTTAAAGAGATTTCCAGATAATATTGGAGACTTCAGTAAGGAACATGTGGAAATCTGTGCAATTTAAAGGTTATTGATATTATTATGGGTAAAATCTATTAGAAATATTTAATTTCTAGTTCTTTGTCACAACTATGGAAATGGAAAAACACAATAGCTCTAGATTTACAAGACTACAGTAAAACAGGTGATATGTTTGCTGACTTGAGACACACTTGAGGCATTCACCCTGAAACCTACTCTCCCTCACTGTGTGGACTTGAAAGCTTAGACTTTCTTTTTTCAGCATCCATTAGACATCTTCATACAGGGCAAGTCCACACAGCTCCACCGCCTCCACCTTCTGAAATCGGTTTCAGGGTGTGAAGCAACGTGGGCAGCTGAATGTTTAGCCCCTTTCTAGTTTGACTGTAGCTATGGCTACGCTTTCTTAACTTGCCTTTTAAACAAATACAACTCATGTTATGACTTATAGCCTGACAACATTGTACGGTACAGAGTGCACCTTAAATGGGTAAAGTACAGTATAACTAGTGAGAACATGGCTGTATAGAGCTCTATTATGGAGCTCTGGGGCAGCTATTCCCAATATTTGTATAATATTTACAGTTATCCATAGGATATGCCATTAATGTCTGATAGGTCTGGGTCCCATCATTGGAACCTGAACCCATTTTGAGAATGTGTCCTGAATCCTCTCCATTTTGAATGGAGAAGTGGTCAAGACTCTCCCATTAAAATCAGTGGGAGCACTGAGTATAGCTGAACACATTAAATTTTGCTGCTGTACTTGAACTCCCATTTATTTCAGTGGGAGAGTCCTGTTCACGTCTCCGTTCAAAATATAGAGATTTCATGCATTAGGTTGTATAAATGATCAAGCCCATTAGTGGTGAAGTGCCCTAGTTAAAGTAAAAAAATAAAATAAAAAAAAAGTTCAAGTCACCCCCCTTTTGACATTTTAGAAATAAAAGAAATAAAATAATAAAAAAGCTACACATATTTTGTATCGCCACATCCAAAAAAGTCCGATCTATTAAAATATGATATCATTTATCCCGTACGCTGAACACCATAGAAGGAAAAAAAATTCCAAATGCCAAAATTGTGGTTTCTTTTGTAATTTCACGTCCTATAAAAATTGGAATACATTTAATCAAAAATGTTGCATGCATACTAAACTGGTACCAATAAAAAGACTTCTGCCCAAAAAAAATGCCTCCTCACTCAAGTCCATAGGTGTTAGTACAAAAAAGTTATTGGTCATAGAAAATGGCACGGCCACACTAATTTCAAAAATAGAAAATGTTTAGAATTTTTTCAAAGTACTAAAACATAGCGGAAACCATACATGTTTGGTATTGCCGGATTCATATCAACCTGTAGAATACAGATAACATGTCATTTACACCGAAGATTGAACTCTATAAAAACAAAACACCTGCAAACATGGCACGTACATTTTTTTTCACACTTTGCACCACTTAGAATTTTTGGGCGGTTGCCCAGTACATTCTATGGTACGATGAATGATACCATTAGAAACTACATCTTGTCCCGCAAAATAAATGTCCTAATGTGTCTATGTAGGTGAATAAATAAAAACGTTATGGATCCTGGAAGGCCGGGAGGAGAAATATGAAGCGTCATTTTTTTTTTCTTTGGAGGGGTTAAGGGGTTAAAGAACATGTTAGGAGACACATATCAGATACAAATCATATCAATCTTTACAATATATCTGCAGTATCTGGACATTGTGCTTTGCATCATGCAGGAGACACCAGTACTTTAAAAGTTCAAGGCATAGAAAGGGTTACATTCCCATTTCGTGGAGGTGACCATAAAAGAAAACCCATCAACAGGGAGTCTTTTTGGATATTTACTCTCAATACTAGATTTCCAAGTGGTCTTAACAACAGGCAAGATCTTATATTACATTATCGAAGGATTGTTTATGTTATATGATTTTGTATAATGCCTGATTTGTTAAAATTTTTGAAATCCTCAGCTACCACATGGATAGTCTTTATTAATCAAAATACCTATAAATAATAATAATATAATAATCTTTATTTATTACACCACATATTCCCAGCACTTTACAAATTTAAGGTAACATACAGACATTACACATTAAAAGTACTTACAAAAAGACACAGTGGGGGCCCTGCTCGGAGACTTACAATCTATAGGTGTATGGTGAAACTCGTAAGAAGTGCAATTTACATGGTCCGGGCCCTGTTCATAAATAGGGGGGTTTACATGAAAATGTGAACCTGCACCAGACATTACATCTATATACAGATAAGTGCTGTGAGTGCCAAGTGCAGGGAGGAATGTGTGTGATAGCAGTTAGGGATCTTTGGGGGCCAGACGAGAAGAGTTTAATTTTCAGGCCCTCTTAAAACTGTGGGGTTTGAATGTGCCTGTCGCCGCGGTGCATATTCCAGAGAATGATGCCGCAGTTGAAACTTGTAGGGGGCATGGGAGGTTCGATGATTGAGAATGTAGCTGATTCTCAGCAAGAGGAGAGCACGGAGGGGGTAGACAAGACTAGGGAGGAGTGTTGGAGGGGCAGCGCTGTGGACTTTATGGGGAGAGTGCTGAGTTTATACTGTACCTGTACTGGATGGGCAACCGTGCATGACTGACACAGGGTGAGGCTCAGTATAGCGGCTGGAGAGAAAGACAAGCCTGGCTGTGCATTCTGGACAGATTTGGAGAAGGGAGAGTTTGCAGAGAGGGAGACCGATAAGCAAGGAGTTGCAGTAGTCAAGACGAGAAAGAATAAGAGCAGTAATATGGTGTGTTAGCTGATTTACAATGCTACAACTAAGGGCCATCACATACGTGGCCTGAAACGTGTAAGAACTCCTGTCCTATACGGTTTTATATTTGTGCTTCAATAAATGCTGGTTTATTTTGTGGAATACTCTGGATATTCATTTATGTATTCCAAAAGATTCATGGGTCCTAGCCTATCGATATGCCAACAATGTCTATGGTGAGACAACTCCTTTAATGGGGTTAAACTTCATTGACTGTTCTTTTCACAGGTGTGAAATCTGAATAAAAAAGCCATCTTTGATACCCGTAGTAACTAATAACACTGCAGCTTTTATTGTACCACAGCAGTTAAAGACATTAAATCTAAGCGTTGAATTTTTTTTAGAAAGCCTCAAGGTCCCAAAGGATTGTAGGAGTCAGCTTGGTCACTTACACATCAATTATCCAAACCATGCTAAAATTATCCACTCCAATTCATATTCACTGATCAGCCCTAACGTTAAAACCACCTGTTTATCATTGTTTTAATGCCGCTCATGCACTAAGGCCGTGTTCACACGGCTTATTCAAGCCGTAATTGCGGGACGGATCCCGCCCGCAATACGGCTTGAATAAGGGGCGGGGCCGTGGGCGGGGCGGGGGTGCGACGGCGGCGCTGCCCGCCGGCCCCATAGACTTGCATTATCCACGGCGCGTATTGCGCCTGGATAATGTGCAGGTCACTTTCTCCCCGCCTGGCGGATTCGCCGAGCTGGAGGAGCGACGGAATACACTGTTCCCTATGAGAACGGTGGATTACCGTAATTACTGCGACGGATTGGAGCCATACTGAAGCGCAAATCCGGCGCGCAGTACGGCTCCAATCCGCGCTGAAATAAGCCGTGTGAACATGGCCTAAGGCTGCTTTTTACACAGCGCATTTTTG
>JAODAL010020802.1:0-68580 GCA_025379985.1 Phyllomedusa bahiana
AAAAAGAAACAGGAAGTGATGCCGCATAAGGAGCCCTACTGGACCTGGCACACTGAGAAAAAGCAAGTTAACTTTTTAAAACCTTACCCAAACTTAAGATTAGTAAAAAGGTGAATATTAAAGTTAAGGTGAAAGAAACTCAATTTTGGACCCAAACAGAACACAATTTTGGGTAAAAACACTTGTCTAACTGAACAGGGACGGATTTGCTAAACACGAAATATCAAGCTAAAGGGGTTGTCTCACTACAAGCTTTGCTTTTTACGTTAAAGATCTTCAAAAACCTCTTTTTGAATAAGTGTCCTTAAGGGTGTCCTACCTATTCTAATATCCCCACTTGTAGGGCTCATCGTCCTAAGCACAGACCTGTTTGACCCCTCCTAAAGGGCTGCACGCAGTCTCTATAACTACAGACCTGATATCCTCAGAGGTTCATCACCACAGCCAGTATATCATACGCCAGTAAACACACCCTGAATAAAAAATGAACCAAAAAAACGAACTGAGGTAAGAGAATTTGATAAGTGAAAACCCCCTTTTAAAGGGTTTTGACTTTTTTTTCATTTTTCGGAATGGCTGAGTATGCACGCTACTAAAGCTCCCACACATGCTCTTTGAAGGCTTGAACAAAAAAAAATGTGTTTTCCCAGAAAGATTGTCACATTTACTGATAAGCTGGTCGGGGTTCTCCAGCCATCTATTGATTTTAAATAAGCGCAATACCAAAGACAGCTCGGGAGACAGGTGCTGTTTCTAAAACCACTGACCCTTTTTATACCCCAAGATAACCCATTAAAGGTTTTTTTTAAATATTCAAAAAAAAATTTTTTTAAAAAAAATTTAAGGGGTTCCCCGGTTTATCATTTATTTTGTTTATAGAGCCATACTTAATTTTTTAAACTTTACAATTTAACTCATTAAAATTATTTACCTGTTCTGCTTTGCAAAACCAGGCAGAGAGCCCTTTACTCCCTTACTTCCTGTATACCATTTGACGTCCATTGATCAAATGACCTGAATGGACTTTTGTCATCACTCAGCGAGTGTGCTTTGAAGCCAGGCTCAGCTCAGAAATACTGTAGTAGGTGTGACCTGAGTAAGATTTGGCTGCATTCAGTGACTCATCAGTTACTATGTAAACAGATGTGCTAACAGGGGAAAGTAAACAGTCCGAGCTGGGAGGAAAATATAATGGGACAAAAATACAAAACTTCATATAACTATTTTAAATAGACTCACACTGCAAGTCTGGTGCCCCATTATTGTTACTGTATTTCCTCTTCGATAAAAGAGATTTTTTTTGATAAATTTCCAAATAACCTTTTTACCGGTCAGAAAAACTTTCATTTTTTTATTGGCTTCAAAGCGATAGGGCCTCTGAATACCAGCAGCAGTCAAAAAAGTCTGCCACTGCCTATATCAGTAGTGGGCCCGGTAAAGCATCAGAATGCTGTCCCGACATCACGGGTGCAGGATGATGCCCCATCCCTAAAGCAGGGGCCCCACTTTCCCATGATCAAACATTGATTGTTGTGGGGGAAGTGATGTCACCCACCTTTCTTGAATGCTAGATAGGTTATCCAGTGTACAGGAAAGTGGGGGTAATGCCACATTCAAAACAGCAATCAGAATTACAAGTTGGGGAAAACGTGACCTTTTTGGGGGGATTACTGCCAACATAAAAAAAAAAAACCAAATTTATTATTTTACATCACATAAATTTTGGATTAGGGAAAATTTTTTTTTTATAATGTTACAAACGATTTACCAATGACTACAACAAAGCCTGCTGCAGGGAAGCAAAAGGAACTGGAGCAAGGCATGAAATGGACCTTTCTCAGAATGATGATCTGAGGTTTTCAGGGCAGGGTGAACGTGCTTGGGGGATTAGGGGTGGGGCAAGAGGCCCAAAATTGTAACTGCAAGCAGTGGGACTTTTAGGAAAAGATGCGGCAAATAGTGACCCCCCACAAGCAGGAAATTCCACTGCAAAAATTGGGCCCAATGGTGAAAAAAAAGCAAATAGAAAAAAAGAAAAACTTGAAAATTTAAAGGGAAATCTTACTTTTTCAAAAGATGCTTTTATAGTTTCTTAAAACATTAAAAAACCCCGATAACCCCCTTTTAAAATATTTCATTAATTTAACTTTTTCCAAAAAGGCACATTGCATCAAAAAATGGAGCATGGGCACAGGCTTGCTGAGGGGTTCTTAATCTTTAATGTGATTGTGTGGCTCCTAAAACTCTTTGTGATTTTTGGCATTGGGGAAGGTAAAGTAGTCACAACTGCCCCAAAGAAATTATTCACCGTATCCCACCCCCTCCCTTATGATTTCTAAGGGGAAAAAGAGGTATTTGTTTTGGCATTTTGTGGGCATTTTTTGTGGGTTTCCAATGGTAACACGGTTGAAAATTACTGCTTTAGACCTATAGTCTTAACTATAGTTCTGGACATAGAGGATTTTGTCTTGGTTTTCTTATAGGCCAGGCAAAATAAAGGGCGAGCAATTTCTGAAATTGACATTGATGTATTACCAGAGAGTTAGAGTAATCCCTAAACATCTTTTCCCAAAACTTTTTAAAAGGGTTTGATGGGTTTTTAACACCCCAAAAGGTTTACAGAAAAGGATTGTAAAAATCCCTTTCTATTTGGGGCCCTTAAAGCAAAATTTTTAATGGGAAAAAATGTATTTTTTTTAAATTTATGTTCTTTTTTCCGGGAAAAATTTAAAGGTATTCTCTCACGACAACATCTTTTATGCAGATAACACATTTCAAAAAGAACCTCTCCAAAGGTAATTTGTAATACAAAAAATTTCCCGCCTTTTTTAATATCCATCCTTTTACTTAAGTTTAAGAATCTGAATTCTTTGGAAGTTCAAAAAGCCATTGAAAATATTAGCAGGGATTTAGATCCTGGAGCTCAGTTCAAGGTTAAAATTATAGGAAAAAGGAAACAGACTGTGCAGGGTTGTAATTAAATACATCGTATGGTGGGAAATGTTGGAAAAAAAAAAAAAGAAATTTTGTAAAATTTAATGGGGAACAAAAAAAAAAATTTTTAAAAAAAAAAAAAGGAAAAAATAAAAGGGGTTAGAAAAAAATGAAACAGGGAGATAAAATGTAAATAAAAACACTATACCACTATGCCCTACTTTTTTTTGGGCCTAAATTTCTTTTTAAAAACAAAGCATGTTTGCAAATAGACTTATTTTGAGTTTTTTCCCTCCCAAATTTTGTGTATCCCGATTTTCTTTTTTAAATCCTATGTGTCCCCATAATTATAGACATTGGAGCACATTTATCAAGGCAGTTGATTCTGGCACAATTTATGCCAAAAAAAAAACATACCCCCTTTCCCATTTTTTATGTTTTTTTTAGACAGTTTTTAGACACTTCTGCACCTTGTCCAGCAAGAACAATGTGGCCTCTGTAAATGGGGTGTGGCTTCATGGGAAAGGAAATGGCTTAAAGGGGTTGTCTCACTACTTTTGATTCCTTTTAAACCTTTTCATTCCTTTTTTTAATTGGTTTAAAATTTTTTGAATTCAGGGGTGTTTTTACTGGCTTCCACTACCCCTGCAGTAGAACCAGGCCCTGTAGTATGGCAACCGTTGCTTGGCAGCCTATCACGAAAAGATCAAACAGGTCTGTAGCTAAGCGACCTGAGGACAAAAGCAGCCCTTTAAAAGAGGGGATATTCAGGATAGGTGGGATCCTTTTTTTTTGGAAACACATTTGGGCAAAGGCCCTTTTTTCCCTTTTAAAAATTTTTAACAAAAAAGCAATCCTTGTAGTGAGATAACCCCTTTAAGGTGCACCAAAAATGTAGGAAAAAAGGGATAAAAACTATAAAAATACATATACATGTTGGGGGGAGGGTGGAATCAGACGTCATTGAATTAAATGCTTGTGTCAACTTGTAAGTAAAGTGGAAAGCTGCTATGATAAAGGGCAGCAACGCCTGTAACGTGTAAACATTTTCTTCCATAGGTATTGAGAAAGTGATACGACCTGAGCGTGGAGGGGTTTTTAAAAAAAACCCGGGTGCAGGAAAAAAAAAGAAATTTTTCCTTTTAAAAACCAAGTCCCCTTTGGGATTAAATTTGAAAAACAGGACATCTCCTACCTCTACTAAGCTTTTTCCCTTTTTTTCTTTTAATCAAAATTGTTTTTGACATTTCAAAAGAGATTCCTTTTCCCACTGGTTTTAGTGGGTAGACAGAAAAAACCGATTAGTTTTAACACTATAAAAATTTAAAAATTTTAATGCTCTAGTTAGCTACGAATAAGGACAAAACAGTCAAAAACCTCAGCAATATGGGCACACCCACAGGGAGGATTTTTTTAAAAATACTATGGGAAAATCACCTATAAAAAACCGGGCTATAAACGAAAATCCGGTAAACCAACAGAAATACCAAAACACCTATCAAAAAAGGTCTACCGGACGAAGCGCACTGCGAAGCGCGCGTTGGGGCGCGTGACTCCACCTCTCCATCTGCCAACTTTGGATTCTTTTGTAATGTCCTCTTTTTAAAGGGCGGGGTTAAAACTTATAAACATTTATTTTCAGCTTAGCTGAATAGTGCATTAAAGTGATTTTAAAATTACTATTTTGGGGGTTTCCCGCCCTTGTTAAATTGGGCCCGCAAGATATTTTGATGGTTGTAGTTTTGGTCACGTAAATTTTTTTTAGTTCCACGGCATTTTTTTCTTTTATTTTTTTAATTTATTTTGCAAAATTTAAAAAAAGTTACCTTAAAATTTTAAAAATTTCATTTGGTAGAAACCTTTTTTTAAGGTGTATAAAATTATGGGAAACCCTAAACATTTTTTCTACACCCTGTTTTTTTTTATTGGACTTTCAAAAAAACAAGCGTTTTTTTGGGAAGCTGGATTTCTGTTTTTCTTTTTTTTTGATTTGTTTTGTTTTTTGGGCCACTATTAACAAAACCCGTTAAAAAATTGGGAAAAAAAGCACCCCGCGGTAAATTTTACTGCCTTTCTTTCCCCCCAACTCGCTGCCCAACTTTCAAAGGAAATCCCCCAAATTTTTATACTCCATTTCCCCTCGGTTTCCCTTTTTATTACTAACCCTCTGGGAGGTTAAAAAAGTAGTAAGGGGGTTAACTGAAAGTAATTTAAAATTTCAGGGCCACACTGAAAAAATTTTACTCGTAAAATGTAACCATATAGACACATTGGTTTACATAGAAGCTGTATACACAAAATGATAAAACAGTTTTAAACAAGACTATTTGGGTAAATTCACACAAAAGATTTTAATGAGGAATTCAAAAAGTGGATTTTAGTGTTTTTCCCCAGTGACTATACTGCGGATTTTTTTCCCAACAAATTGATTTTGAAATTTTATTTCGTTCCCTTTTTTTTTAATGGATCCTCATCAATCCCAAAAGGGGGAGGAAAAATGGGCACAAGTTACCAAATTGGCCCAAAGGGCTAACCCAAACAGAAAAAAAAACGAATACCACCTTAGTAAAAATCTTTAAAAGCTTTTTCCCCACGGCACAGGTTTAACCCGTTTTTTTCAACGGGTTTTTCATTTTTAAAAACCATCTGTAAACCCGGGGGTCCCAAATTTTTTAAATTTTGGGCCCTAATGGAAAAAACCCTTTTCCAGTCCCCCCCTGCACGGGTTTTCTGCTGGGGGGGTTTTTTAACCACCGGGATCCCCCCAAAAAAAATTGACATGTTCAATCTTCTGCCCGTTTTCCCAGCAAATATGAACAATCTCAATGCAAGGGGGGGGCCTTTTTTACAGGAAACAACGGGGAAAAAACTGGGCCCCCTGGCCCAAAAACATTGGGAAATACCGGGCCCGGGATTTTTGACCGGGATTTTTCACTGTGCCGGTGAACAGGGGCCCCTAAGGCTCCCACGAGAAGAGCTTTCCCGGGCCCCCTTAAACTTAAAAATAAATAGTCCCCGCAAAGGGCCCCCCACGGTGACAGCAGAAAGAACCATTTTGCTTAATTTTTTATAATTAGAGGGTAAGCGAAATTTTTTCAAAAATTTATTCGGCCGATACGCCGAATTTTTCCCCAAAAAATTTTTTATATTTTCCCAAATTTTTATTCCCCAAAGAATCGCGCGAAAAAACACTATTTCCCCGGCGCAAAAGAGCCTCCAAATTTTTGCCATGCAGAAAAAGTGCATATTAGCATGGTTTTTGGGAAATTTAAACAATTTCTGTTATTTTTGGGAAGACCCCCACTGGGGGCGACATGAAAGAACAGATATTTTGGGGTCTTTTCCCGCCCCGATAACAGGGGCAGCCCCGTTCAGACATGTTTAAATCCCTGCACCCCCATTATCCCGACGTGTTACAGAGCGCCTGGGGGAAGATAAAGGTGCTTAAAAAAAAAATTTTTTTTTCTAAAAAAAACAATGTCAAAAAAAGAGCATAAAAACCCTTTTTCAAACCCATTTTTTGGGGAAAAAAATTTCCCAACGCATTTTCCGCCTGCACCGGGGCTATAAACACTACAACAGGAGAAATTTTTATAAGGGAAAAAATGGGGAAAAACCCAAAAAAATTTAAAAATTTGAGCTCTTAATTTGTAAAATTTGGGTTTCCCTTTAATCACTACTCGAGTACTGGGCCATTATTCCTTTTTAGAGAAAAAATCCTGGGTAAACAACCAATCAGGAAAAAAGGTGGAAAAAATTTCCCCCCCCAAAGCACCCCCGGTTTAAAGGTAAAAAAATTCCTTTTTTCCCAAAAAACCGGCCCCTTTTTTCCCCAAAAATAAAAACGAGGGACTAAGTTACCAAATTTCCAAAGGTAAACCTTTAAACCCCCTCATGATCGAGCTTATCTTTCCATTTTGTTCTAAAAGAAAACCCCAAAACTTTTTCTGTTGGGGGAATAGAAAAGATTTTAAATTCCCTAAACAAACCCAACCCAGAAGGGGCGACGAAACCCCCCCAAAAAAAACCCCCCTTTCGCGTGAAGGCCCATTCCCCGGGTCCCGGCACAAACTCCCTTAAGTTTTTAAGGGAGAGTGGAACTTTTTTTCCGCTTTTAATGGGGCCAAGTTTTTGGTGGGGGCCCTTTTTCCCCTTTTTCCCTTTAATGGGGGAAAAAAAAAACGTTCTCCCCTTTGATTTCTATTTTATATTAGCCCTATGTTTAACGGGGAACCTAAAAGCACTTTTAAAACCCGTTTTTTATAAATAAAATAAGTTATCCAAACCAACCCCGTGCAAACCCCTTTTAAATTACCCCTAATTTTTTTAAAAAAAAATAATTTTAATAAAATCAAAAAACAAATTTGAAAATTTAACCCAACCCCCTAATTTTCCTTTCCAAAAATTAACCAAAAAAAATCCAAATTACCCCAAAAACTTCTAAAAGGAAAAAACCCAACCCAAAAACCCAAGGATCTTTAAAAAACCTTTTTTCCCAAGCCCCCAAAAAACTTAAATAAATAAAAAATTAGAAAAAAAAAACCAAAAGAAAATTAAGATTCCTCCCCAATAACACCCCTCCCCAAAAACCCAAAGAAGAAACCCCCCCTTTGGTTTTCCTTAAAAATTAATATCCTTTAAAATTTTAAAAAAACATTCCCCCCAACCCATTGGAGGGAAAACCCCCGGGGACCCCCACCCGTTTACCCAAACCCCCAAAAAAGAACGCCCTCTCCCTAGGGAACCCCTAATTTAGAATCCCGGGCCTAAGGCTCCCCCAAAACGATGCCATAATTTTAAAATTAAAAATTTTTTTTCCCCCCCCCGGAAATTAAACCCCAAAACCAACCCCCCTTCCCTTTTAAAACAAAAAAACCCCCAACTCTTTCCCCAAAACCAAAAAGGAACCCCAATTACCTTAATCCCCCCATTGTGGAACGAACCCCTGCCTAAGAAACCCCCTTAATCCCATTAACCCAATTTCTTACCCCACCCCCCCCGAGCCCAAGACCTCCCCCCTTTCCCCGGATGGGCGGGCCCCTCCCCCCAAAAAAAAGGGAAGAAAAAACACTTTTTTCCACCAAATCCTTTAAGTACCCCTTTCCCCCCCCAAAAAAATAAATTTTTTTAAAAAAAAACCCAACTAAACCCCCCAAAAACCCCCCCTTTAAAAAAAAAATAAAAAACCCTTGCTCCCAAAGGGCCCCGGGGCTTCCCCCCCCCACGGCCGCGTTTTTGGGTTTATGCCTTAAAAATCGAGGGGAGAGTAAGGCCTTTCCCCCCCCCCGGGTTCCCCCCTCAGGTTGGGTTTTTCCCCCGTGCATACAATGGGAAAATTTAAGGAAAAAGCTAATTTTCCCCCCCCCAAAAAATAGCTTTAAAAGCAATTGTTAAAAAAATTTGGAAATTAACCTCCCCTTTTTTCTGAAAATTAGGACATAAACCCTCAAATTTAAAAAACCCCCTTTCCCCTTTCCCCTCGAATAGGGGTTTTTAATAACAAACTGACCACGAAGAGCTAACCCCAATTTTTAAAATTAAATGGCTTTTTCCCCGTATTCTTATAACACGCTCTCCCGAAATTTGCGCCGGTGCAGGCGATGAACCTTTTAATATTTTTTTTTTCCAAAAAAATGGGTTTTGTAAAAGGTTTATGCTTTTTATTGACTTGTTTTTAGGAAAAAAATCTTTTTTAAGAACTATATCTTCGCCTCACTGGGTTTACTATTAAAAAAATCCCGGGGCCCCCAAACTTTTTTAACCCTAATTTATATTAATAATCCCCACTGTCGTTTTTTTTATGGGGGCTTTGGAGGGAAGACCCGGGGCCCAGAAATTTGTCCCTATAAATGTTGTAGCAAAGTTGGGTTTTCTAGTGTCCCCCCATTTTACCTGCAAAAGTTTTATTTCGGTGTGGAAAAAATGCTGCAAAAAGAAAAAAATGAAATTGATTTTTGGGGTGGGGCCCACTTGCCTGAAAGTGATGATTTGGGCCCACAGATCCCTAAATTCTTTCTCATGGAGTCTGTCGGGAAATTTTTAAAAGAGACAGAGGATTGAGCCCCTTCATTCACGGGAAAATCGGGTGTTTAAATTCTCCAAAGACCTTGAAACAACCCCCCCTGCTGTTTTCCCAAAAAAAACTGGGGAAAAATTGTCCCTAAAAAGGTTGTTGCTTTTTTTGAAGGTTTTTAAAGGGGTTTTTCGTTTAAAAAAAAGATAATGTCTCGGGGACGGGCCCCCCCTTTTTAGGGGGGTACAAAAATTTCCCCCCGTCCCGGGGGCCGGGGCCAAAAAGTAAGAAAGGGGGGGGCCCCCGCCCCGTGGGCGGGTACCCCCCCCCTTTGGGCTTCATTATAATGGTAGAGAGAAGAGGCCGGGGGCCCTTTTTCCCCCTACCAGATATATCCCCATGCGCCCCGGCGTTTGCAGGGGGTTGAGTGAAAGGGGACCCGGGCAACTAAGGTGGAGGGGAAGGGGTTTCCCGGGGCTATTGGGGGGGGAGGGGCCCGGGGCGAGTCACGTGCGCCCCAACGTTCTCTATCATTAACTTACTTCTTTTTTCAGAGTGCAGGGGTTGTAAATGGGCACCCGGGCGGCCCCTCCCCCTTTCCCCCCACCCGGGGACGGGCTTACTAAATTCAAATGATCGCGCTTTGCCCCGGCCGGGAAAGGAGGAGCGGCCGCCCGGTCCCCCAGTCACGAGTGCTGCGCTCTAAAGAAAAAAGAAAGTTAATTTTAAAGTTAAATGATAAAAGAATCAATATGGCGCGCACCCGTGACTCCCCCAGCACCGGGCCTTCCCCCCCCTCAATAGGGGCTGGCCCCCCCCTCTCCACCTTAGTTGGGGGGGCCCTGCTTTTCCCCCTCTGCAGCCCCGGGCCACTTCCCAAGCCCTGGGGGGGGCCCCCAAAAGGGCCCCCTTTTTTTTTTGGGGGGGCCCCCCAAAAGGGCCCCCTGTATTTTTTGGGGGGCCCCTCAAAAGGGCCCCCTTTTTTTTTGGGGGGGGCCCCAAAAAGGGCCCCCTTTTGGTTTGGGGGGGTCCCCAAAATTTTTGGGGGGCCCCCCTTAAAAAAGGTTTTTGGGGGGGGCCCCTTTCCCAAGGGCCCAAAAATTTTTGGGGGCCCCCTTTGGAAGGTTGTGGGGGCCTCGTTAAAGGGCCCCTAAAATGTCATGAGGCCCCCCCAAACTACAGGGGCCTTATAGGGCCCCCCCCGGAGGGGAAGTGGCCGGTGCAACTGGATGGGGGTGGGGGGTTTCCCGGACTTCTGAGGGGGGAGTGGGGGGGCCGATGCTTTAAAGGGGGGAGGGGGCCCCACTCTGCGAGTGCACTGTGCACCATAGTGATCTTTTTTAAAAGTGGCCAGTGGGCCCCGGGCCATTTCCCAGTCCTGGGGGGGCCCCCCATAAGGCCCTGTAGTTTGGGGGCCACCAAAAGGGCCCCCTGTAGTTTGTGGGGCCCCTTTTTTTAAGGCCTGTGGTTTGGGGGGGTCCCCAAAACCCTCTGAAGGTTGGGGGGCCCCCATAAACCCTTAAAGGGTTTTGTGGGGCACCTAAACCCCCTGAAGGTTTGGTTTGGGGGGGCCCCATTAAAGGGCCCCCTGAAGGTTGTGGGGGGCCCCAGTCAAGGCTCCGGAATGTTGTGGGGCCCCCGTAAAGGCCCGGGAAATTTTTTGGGGGGGCCCCGTTAATTTTTTTTTCCCTTTTGGGGGCCCATCGAGTTCCCCCTCTATTTAAGGGGGGATTTCCCTGGCTCCCAACCAAACGGGGCCCCCCTATCTAAAACCTATGGGGGGTTCCCTTTTAAAACAAATCAGAGGGCACCCAAAGGGGTAATTATTTCTATTTTGGGGAAACTAGGGAAAGGGGAGTTTGTTCAATAGGGAGATGTGTACGGGTTTGGGATTGTGAGTTCTCGGGTGTTTGTGTTTTTGGAATTTTGCGGGACGAGGGTTTTCCAGGCCAAAAGGGGAAAAAAAAAAGGGGGAAAAGTGAATAAACTTTCAGCGAGTCCCCTGTGAGTCACAAAAAATAACTGTACGTTTTGCACTTGTTTAAACTATTTTTGTATGAAAAACTGTCTGGGTGAAAGGGACTTTCTTTGTTCCCTCAAAGCAACAATCAGGGCCCCCCTTTTAAGTGCTCTGGAAAAAAATGAAAGGGGGCCCTTCTTAAGGGTTTGTTTATAAAAAAACCCAAAAAAAGGGTTTTTTGAAAAAGGGCCCGTTTTCATGTCCCTTTTTGGTAAATTAAATGGTGGAAATTTGTTCTTATTGTAAAAGGGGAATTATATTCGTAAAATTGTCCCATTATTTTGCTTTCTTTGGAGTTTTGGTGATAAATGGGCGGTTTTTTATTTGGTCTTTTTTTTATTGGGGTTTTTTGGGTTTAAATATCGGGCTTAGTTTGTGGTTTGGTCAGAACATTTTAGTGATATTAGTAAACCATATGTAGTGATATGTGGCCGGTACTTTTTCGGTTTTTGGGTATATTGTTGGGTTTTATTGGACGGGTTTTAGGGTTTTTGGTCAGAAACACAGTGGTGACACACGTTGATATGCAGTGTTATTTGCGGGCCCTTTGAATAAGTCCCTTCTTTCGGCAATATAAATTGTTTTTTGTAAAATTCAACAAGAACAAAAATCCAAAGAAAAATGGTCAATTGTTTTTTTTTTTTTTGGGAGTTGGTTGGCAGTGGTTGCTGGGGGGTTGTTAGGGGCGGGGCGATGTGTTAAATGGGGGCGGGGGTCGAACAGGGGGGGGGGGTTGTTGGGGGGCCAAGGTTTTTTTAGTTTAGGGGGCCGGGAAATTTTGAGGGGAGCCGGGTCTCAAAATTTTGGGGGGGGAACAGAAAAAAAAAGAATTTTGAAATTTGGTTTTTTGCATTCCCTCAGCCCTTTTGGTTTAGAGATAGGGAGTTTTCTTTTAAAATTGCATTGTTTTTGCTGGGGGTTGGGACCCCCCCCGGGCCCGGACCCTTTCCCCCCTAGGCACCCCCCCGCCCTGTGTTGGGCCCTGGTGAACTTTCATTCAGCCTGAAATGCATACCCCCCCCCGAAGGAAAGAAATGGACACGCCCCTGTGTTGATTGGCTCCCTGAAATTGTGTTTTTCCCCCTTGAGTTTTTAAAAAATCGTGTGAAACCAAGGGTGGGGTGTATCTCATCCCCCAGTTGGGTGAATGATTGGGCAATTATGGTGTTTAAGAAACAGACCCCTCATTTTAAACATTTTTAAAGAGAGTTCCTGTTTTAAACAGGGGGGGGAGGGGGGGGGGAGGGGGCCCGTGTGATTGCTCATAAAACCCCCATTGTTTTTCCCTCGGTAACAGAGGGGAAGGGGGGGCTTTTGTAATCCTACATTTTCCCATCATTTTGGGTTTGGTGTGTTAATGATATAGCACAGCAAGGGGCTTGTGGAGCCCACCGAAGCTTGCAGACAAATAAGAAGGCCAGGGCAGAAAAAAAGGGCGGGAGTGCCCTCTTCGACACCCTTTTGTTCTTTTTGTCTCCCCCAGAATAATAAAGTAAAGGGGTTTAGTAAAGGGAGAGCACCCCCCTGGATTTCAAAAAAAATTTCAGAGAATTAGTTTGAAAAAAAAAGGAAAAATTTTCAAACGTTTAAAAAAAAAAACCCCTTTAAAGTTTTTAACCTTGAATATTGATTTTGATTTTTTTCCTTGTATCCACTTTTGAAATTGACACCCCCCTTATATTAAAAAAAATTTTTATGTATATTATATTTATTTTTAATATATATTTTTACATAAAATTTTTAACATACAAAAGGCCCAGTCAAGTCACTTTGTTATGACTAGTTTTGAGCGATTACGTTGGTATCGACATGGGCGATAGTCGATTGTCAGGCCCATCGTTTGGGTTTTTTCGAAGTGATAGGGGATTTTCCCGATGCCATTTAAAGTTTTTGGGGAGCAAGAAAACCTTATTTTACCCCCAAAACGGGTGGAGAAGCGGGAAATTTAAAAACTTTTTTCCCCAAAAAAAAAGGTTCAATGGGATCCCTGTAATTTAGGAAAACACACTTAGGTTATAAAAGCCACAGAAAAAAAATCAAGCCCCTTTTTTTTTTTCCCCCGTTTTACCCACCCCCATGCCCCTTAAACCTGCATCACCCAAAATAAAAATTTGCCAGAAGGGGCCAGTTTTTTTTTGAACCATATTTACTTGAATGGACATTAAATTTCCCCTGTTGGAATGTAGTATGAGCCCAACCCGGGTTTGCCCCCCCACATTTAAAAAGTCCCGGAAAAAGGGGTTTTTGAACCCCCAAATTTTAGTTAAAACTGGACATTGAAAACCCTGTCGGGGGCCCGCAGTCCCCAGGGCCCGGATTTTAACAGTGGGTGCGGGGGAGGGGCCCAGGTGGGTTTTCTTTCTTTTAAAAGGCGGGTTTTAAAAATGCCTGATGACCCCGGCAAGGGAAAAACTATCTTTGTGAAGAAGTGCGGAACCCGGAAGTGGGGAGAATAAAGCCTTTTCAGAAAAAGGGTAAAGGGGCCCTGGGTAGCGTTGCCCCCCCGTATGATTTTCGGCCCAAATTGGCTTAAATTGGAAATATGGGGGTTTAAGTCTGTTACCCCCAAGGTCCCCTTTTTCTTGGCATTATTTTTTCTTTTTATCAACGTTGCTAAAGGGGAAAGGGTTTCCTGTACTTTTTTTCTCTGCCCTTTGCCCCTACTATGCCCTTGAAAAAAACCTTACATTGGTCAAGTTTTCCTGTCCCCTCCCTTGTAAAAATTCAGGGGAAATTTTTTTTAAAACAGTATTTTTTTTTAAAGCAATTTTTTTTTTTGTAGTTTAATTTAGAAAAAATTTTTAAAATGGAGGGAAATCCCCCCATGTCTTTTTTTTCCTTTTTTTTTTAATTATTTTAAAGGGGGTTTGTCTCATTCCCAGGGATTGTGCTATTTTAAAAAGATTTGCAAAGACAAGTCTTTTTGCAAATGTGCCCTTTAAAACAGTGCCCTTTACATTTTCCCTTTTTTGACGGGCCCATAAATTTTTTGAGATTTTGCAATTGTGAAGAACAAATGTCTTTTTAGAAACAACCATTTTTTAAATAGGACCTGTAGTTAGCGCATGTCAAAAAAAAATTTTCCCCCCAAAAATTCAAAACTTGCCCCAATGAGCACTTTGGGAAAATTTGGGTGAAAAACCCAAAATTTTATTTTAAAGAAAAAACCCCTTTTTTTTAAAAATAGGATGTGTATAGCTCCCGTCACAGAAAATGCCCCCAAAAATTAAAGCATGCCCCTTTGACCCATTTGGCCCAATTGTGAAGAAAAATGTCGTTAGAAAACAACTTTTTTTTAAAAAATAAGGACCTGTAGTTAGCTGCTGTCCAGAAAAATCCCCCAAAAAATTCAAAAACTGCCCCTTGACCCTTTCTTTTGACAATTGTGAAGAACAAATGTCTATTAGAAAACCTTTTTTTGAATGGGAAACCTGTAGTTTTGTTTGCATTTAAAGCTGCAGAAAAAAAACAATTATAAAAAAGGGACTTTTTCAGCCACTTTTAAAAAAATTGTGAGGGAAAAATGCCACTTAAAACCCCAATTTTTTTCCCAAAAGGGGCCCATGATTAGGGCTTTATCTCAAGCAACAAAACCAAAAAAAATTAAAAATATGACTTTCAGCCATTTTTAAAAAATTGTGAGGGAGAAATGCCCCCCTTTAAAAGCCAAAATTTCTGTTCCAAAGGCCAAAATTATTGCTGTTTCCAGAAACATGACCCAAAAAAAAAATTTTATAAATATGTTTCTCAGCCACTTTTAAAAAATTGTGAGGAAATGCCCCCAAAAGTTTGAAGTGAGAAAATGGAATTTTTTTTTGTCATAAAATTGGTGTTTTTTTCAGTCTCCTCACACCCAAAAACCAGAAAAAATTGAATGTTGGGAATGAGAATAAAAATTGCATTTAAAAAATTTGTTTCTTTTTAAAAAAAAGTTTTCAAGAGGCCCATTTGTTTGGAGGGGGAAAATTTTGAAGTAGCCCGGGAATAATCGGTGCCCTCGGAAAATTGGGGCCACAACATCATAGAGATCCATGCCTGTTTCATCTGTTAAATTTCCAAACATTATCTGTGGAAAGGGATGCGTTTGTCTTTTAATGATCCCCCAGCTTTTTTTTAAAGGGGTTCCCCTCAGATATGAGTTGGCTGCTGGGCGGGAAAAACACCTTTTGGCGTGGGAGCCAGCTGGGGGGATTCGCCCTTTTGGTTTTCCCGGAAGTCTTTGGGGGCCCGGGAAAATAAAAAAAATGGGTTGTTGAAAACCGGCCGATAGTCGTGCCCCATGATCAAAAGCGGGGTCTTTAGGTTTTGTATGTTGCCTGCATTGAATCCCCCGGGGTTGGTGGGGTTTGGTAAATTACCCCATTAGGTTCTCCACCTTCCCTGCTGTTTGTGGGGTACGGCACTTGGCACTTACGCTGTCCCCGTGAAAATTTTGAAAAAAAGTGAAGCAAAAGCAACAGATGTCTCCAGTTGATCAATAAAGCAAGGTCCCCCCTTTTCCCTGCTTTTTTACTCTCTTTTTGGGGTGGGGGGAAAGGGAAAAAGTCCCAGAGTTTTGCTTTGAAACCGGGGACCCAGGACGGTGGACCAAGTAACTGTTGTTCTTTTGGGGCCCTTATTGCGAGGTTATGTTGGGGGAAAAGGAGCACCCAAGACTCATGTGAGAGATGGACCTTGATTTCCCAACCCTTGGGTCGGGGGGGCACTAGAAAAATGATTTTCCCTCTCTTCCCCCTCCGTCCAAAAATTCGCCCCCCAAACTTTTTCCCAAGGCAGGGACGTCGGTTTAACCCATGGTGTTTGGGAAATTCCCTCCCCCTCCTCCCCCTGCCCGGCACAGCTTCAACACGGGCCCGGGAATTGCGGGAATGATGCCCCCTGGGAGCTGATGGCCATTTGCACTAGTTGGACCCGCCCCACTGTTAATAAAAGACCGATAAAAATTGGGGAAAAATGTCGGGCCTTGTGGTTTTGGGAGGGGGGAAAAGGCTCCTTTTGCCCGCATTGGGGCCCAGTCCCCTTCCTCCGTCGCTGGCGGGACCCGTTGGTTTAGGGTGTCCAACGATCGTTTCCCGAATAAAAATTCCACAATGCTCATGCTGAAAGGGCTTTTTCCCCATGCCATTTTTTGGGGGCTTCTTCAAAATGGCAAAGGGGTTTGGTTTTAGACTCTTTCACCCGCCACACTTGGTTTGGCCTTTAAACCCGAGGTCCCCACCGCTGCTTGTAGGCCCTGTGTATTGTTTTGGTAATGGATTTGGGGGGGTTTTCCCCAATGCTGGAGATGTGGGGGGGGGGAATTTTCCCGGTGTTGCCCGTAAAAAATGAGGGGGTTTTTACGGGGGGGCCCAGGGTGACGCAGCCCGGGGAGAAAACAGGGTTTCGAAAAAGGGGGAAGTGGGAACTTTAAAACCCCGAGTTTTTCAGCAGGCAGTCGCCCCCGGGAGCTCTTTAGTTTTTGGACGAAGGTTCCCTGGGCATGTGCCCGGCAAGGGGGTGTGCTCCAGCCCAGATTTAAGGGTGGCCAGCTGATTTCGCCCGTTATCGCATACCCCCTTGGGTGGATCAAGGTTTTTGTCACCCCAGCGCCCGGGGCTCGGTTTTTTGGGGAGCCGTCCACAGTCCTGACCTTTGTGGGGGGACGGTTCCAAGAAGATTAATTTCAAAAGGCTTGGTTTTTTCCTTTTTGGGACGTGATGCACAAAAGGGCCTTGGGGGAAAAAAAGCCTGCCCCCCAAACCCTGGGTTTTTGAAGAGGGCGGGGGCGAGCCCGAAAAGCCCCCGTACCCCCCGAACATCCCCCCAAAACTCACCCAGTGAGCTGTCACAGAGTTTTTTGGGCCCCTTTGGGTGTTTCTTACTATCATGCGGGGCCGGTGGTTTAGATTTGGGCTTTTCGGAAAAGATGAGCAAACGCGCTTTAAAAATTTTTGATGACAAGTGGCTTTGGCCCGGGCAAAGGGACGGCTTTTCTGGCAAAGGAAAAGCCCGTCGGAATTTTGGTTTGGGGGCAGGCAAGGGCCAAGATGTTGGGGGAAAACCCCTTTTGTGTCCACCCGACGGGAAAAGGGAAAATTTCCAAGGCCAAAAGCTGGCCAAAGCCGAAATTAGGCTTTTGGTTTTGGGGTGGGGTTTTGGGGTTTAAAGTGTTTTTCGCTCCCAAACCCGGAAGACAGAAGGTGGCCTGCTAGGGCTGGCCGCGTTATGGTGCGGTTTGTCAAACTGGCGGAAGGGAAGGGGGGGATGGGTTTTGGTGGTGGCTGGTGGTTTGGGGGGACGGTGGAGGCTGAAGCGGGGTGATCCCCATCAGACTCTGAGGACTGGGGCAAATGAGGGAAGCTTGGTGGGGGGCGGGGGGGGAGGCGGGGGGGGACAGAGGGTGTGACAGTGGTTGGGGCCCGGGGTCCGGGCTGGCCTTTTTTTGGGCCCCAAGGGGGTTTTCCCCCATTTCAAACTCTTTCATTCGCTGGGGTGACTAGACTTTTTGGTGGTGGTTAAAACCCCTTAAGGGTTTTTTTGCCTCCTTTTTAAGCCCTTTACGGCAAAGGCGGATATGCAATCGCTGGGGGAATCCCGAGGCTTGCTCAAAAAAGGGCCCCGGCTTTAAAAGGGCCTGGGCCCTTTTTTACAGCGATAAGGAAAGGGGCGGGGGTTTGCGTTTACCCTGGTGGCGGAAAAAATCTAGCGGATTTTTGCGACCGCCCCCCTCCTCTTTGTGGGGGGGGCCCCTATTGACACTCCCCAAAACGTTTCCCCCTCGTCCCTGATGAAAACGCTCGCAAGAAAATTTTGCGGAAAAAAACCCCGATTTGGGTTTCCCCTCAAGGGTTTATCATCATCCTAACAACCCCGGTGGGCTTTGGGGCCCTGACTTTCTGCCCCCGAAGCTGCGGGTAAAGAAGAGGGGCCCGCCAAGGGGGTTGTGACCCCCCGGGTATTTTTGCCCCATTGCCCCGGGTTCCCTTTCCTCCCCTTTATGGGATCAGTAACTGGGCGTCAGAGCAGACTAAAACATCCTTTGATCTTTTAAAATGCCCTTTTGACCCCAACCGGGATTTTTTTCATCAAAAGAGGTTTTTCAAAACAATGGTTTTTCCCAGTGGTGGGTTTAAAGAAAATTTTAATTTTTGGGTGCTTCAGGTTTGGGCCCGGAAAATGATGATGTGATTGGGGAAATTTTTGGGGCGTGATGGGGAGGACGAGGAGGTAAGGCCTTTTGGATGCAGATTGATTAACCCCTGCGGGGCAGTTGGCGACGCTGTTTTGTTAATGAGGGTTCACAGGGCCTGACCAGCGATGAAAACCCGACGGTCCTGCAAATGAGGGTGGGGGGGGGAAAGGTGTTGTCGCCCGCATTGGGAAGGGCAAACCTTCTCTGTACCTCTCCCCCATGTGTACCCCCCTCTTTGCTCGCTTACCAAACCCGGGATTTCGCCCATGTTCAGAAAAAATAAAAATTTGGGGAAGGTATGGAATGTTTTTGGGAAAATCTTTTTTTTAAAAGAGACAAATCAAGCTATTCTCAAAAAACCCCCTAATCAAAACAAAAAATTTCGGATTCAAATTTAAATGCCAAAGGGGTCTCCCATCAAAAAATCTGGGGTGGGCAAAAGTGCAAAAAAAACCCTTTTTTGTTTGTTTTCGTTTTTAATACCGGTTTTTTTTCACCTTTCAATTCAGTGTGGTGAAATAAAATTGCGGGTTTTTAGATTTACGTGGGAAGCTGGTCTTATGCCAAAGTTTTAGTGCGCCAAAGTCAAAAAAAAGTAAATTTTTATGTTTTGTATAATTAAAACCCGGGATTTTTTTTCAATTTCAAATTTTATGGGTGACAAAAAAATTGCTGTTTTAAAAATTTAAGTGCAAGCTGGTCAATTTAACAAAGTGGGGAGTGCTCAAAGTCAAAAAAAAAAGTATCTGTTATGTTTTCGTATTTAAAACACGGTATTTTTTGCACCTTTCAATTCACCCGTGGTGACTTTAAAATTGCGGTTTTTAGATTTTTAAAGGGAAGGGGATATATGAAAAAGGGGGTGGAATTTGGGGAAAAAATTTAAAAAAGAAAACCTATTGAAAGTATACTGATAATAAAAGTGGGTTTTTGCACCCTAACACAGAGACCCGCCCGTTATAAAAATGATTGTGGGATCCTTTAAAATAAGTTCAGGCTGCCCAAATTTTCCAGGAAATATTTCAAAAAGCAAAAAATGTTAATAAAAAAGATATTGACTGGGAATGTCTACACTAAGTCTTGGTGAACTTTTTTCCCGTTTTTTCTTTATAGAGCTTGTCTGTGTTCGCCCGCGGGCCCCCTCCCCCCCCCTTTCCCCCGGGGGTTTACCCGCGGTAGTTTCTCCTTTTAAAATTTTCTACCCAAATACATTTAAAAATTTTCCCAAACTCTAATCTAACTAAATTGTAAGGAAACAAGCTAATAGTAGAGGATTTCTGTTTCAGAAATGAAATAATTTCGTTGGGGCTGTTTGGGCCCAGGCAGAAGGCCCCAGTTCCGTCCCCATGAGACGCTGAGAGACATGGGTGAAAGGAAAAAAGGGTTATATGTAAACGAAGGGTTTATGTGATTTTTCCAAAACCCAAACGCAACCCTTTCATATCCCGTCATGACGTCGCACAACATTCAACCCCGTCTATTTGAAACTGATTTGCTGGTGGGAAAAAAACAGGAAGCGCCCAAAGGCGCGATCTTAATTTGAGGTTTCAAGTTTTTTGTTAATTTTGCATGATTAAAAAAAATTTTTCACCATAAAAAAACATTGCCGATTTCAACTTTGTCGATAAAAATCGCTCAACACTAGTTATGACCTTCAGGTAATATCCAGAGTAACTGCTATGTGGAACACGGTAGGGCCCAACCCGATGGGGGTGAAAGGGTAATTAAATTTAAAAGGGGGGGTGTTCAATTAAAACCCGCAAATGCAGATTCAATTAGTGAGGTCTTCATTTGTGAAGAAAACAGGTATTTAATTGTGGCCTTATTTAATGAAGAAGTGGAAAACCAATTTTTTTACCTGCTGGGTTTAGCCCAAAACTCAGTGGGTACAATGGGTTCTTCAGACCCCTTTTACCCAAAAGGGAAGGGGCCCTTTAAACCCAAAAAATTTTATTGGAGGGGTTTTAAAAATATCAAAGAAGTTTCAGAAAATAATTGGTCCTCGCCAAAAAAAAGTCACCTCTGCTTTAAAAAACAGATACCCAAAACCAGAAACACATTTTTTAGGAAAAGGGGAAAACTACCCCTGGGTAGATATAGAAAAACAAGAATGGATTTGAAGTATCCCTTGGTGATTTCTCCGGGGATCGAGAAAAATCTTCAGGTATTTGTGGTACTGCCCAAAAATTTTGTAGGTGCCTACATGAAGCCAAAAATATTTTTTAGAAAAAACCCCCTTTAAGGGACTAATTTCTGAAGAGTTTGTTTGAAAAAATTACAGTTTGGGAAAAGAACCAAAAATTGGCTTTGGGTATAGGAAGGATACAAAAATTTTTATGGACAAATGAGAACAAGATGGTTTAATTGGTTTTAAAAGGGGCCGAACAGTTTGTTTGGGGACCCCAAAAAACTTTGGTTTCCCAAACCACACTGCACTCTGAAGACCGTTTTAAAAAAAGGTGGGGCAAACATAATGGTGGGGGGTGTTTTTTATACTCATCGATACCAGGGGACCATGGGGCCCGTTTGAATATTTAAAATACTGAAAAAAAGGTCATTATACTGGAAAAAGGACATGCCCCTTTAAATGGGGTTTCTTAAAAAGGGCAATGACCCCAAACACAGCAGCAAGCCCAGCAAAATCCTTTGGGTTTCCCTACCAACAAGATGTGTTATGTTAAGTGGGCCCAGACCCCAATCCATTGAGGGGTTTTGTGGAAATGACATCAAAAAAGTGTTTTTTGAAAAACCCCAGGGAAAACAAAAAGAAACTGTGGAATGTAGGAAAAAGTTTGCCCTTTGGGCTGGAAAACCCGTTTTTAGGTTTTCAGGCATGGGGTTCCCCTTATGCCCCAAAAAATGTAAAAACCCGTTCTCAGAAATAAAAGGGGGAAAACAAATTTAAAAATTAGTCAAATGAAAATCAGGGAAAAGCTAAAAAATTTAGTTTATACTAAAAACCATTTTCCCCCTTTTAAAAAAAACTGCACATACTGCTATGTTCTTGAACAGCCTATTATTACATTTTCTTCATTTTCAGTTTGTCATTTGATATTTCCATCATGTTTTCATTTGGATGTGACTGTGCAGTGCTCCCAGTGCCTATGTGTATATGGAAATAAATACTATTATGAGGATTGAGCTTTTTCTCATTTGTTTGAAACATACTGTTATTTTGCACATAATTGTATGTCCATCTGTTTGATATTAAGAGGAGGACTTGACACCTACTTGCTTCTACAGTGGATAACACTGTGGTCTGTGCTGACCAGCCAAGGGTGGGGGTTGAAGGAGAACAATTCCATGTCACCCACGCACTAGTGTATTGGAGAGACTCTGCTGCTACACTTACAGTCAGTGCCCACATCAAAGCGCTGTCCAGGAACATACAATGTTATGTGGGCAGTACCAAGTGGGCATGGGGGAGGAAAAGCCAAAAATTATTTTTTTACCCAAATTCTGCTGTGCCCTACACCTGAACTAGATAGTATAGTGGATGGACATTCATATACATGTAGATCATAGTCATTGACCCGGGACAAGAACTTAAGTTAATGATTTTTTTTGTTACAATTAATTAGAGAATCTACCACTACCATATTTTTCGGACTTTAAGACGCACCAGACCATAAGACGCACCTACTGTATTTTTCGGACTTTAAGACGCACCGGACCATAAAACGCACCTACCGTATTTTTCGGACTTTAAGGCGCACCGGACCATAAGACGCACCTACCGTATTTTTAAGACTTTAAGACGTACCACCATTTTCCTACCAAATTTGGGGGGAAAAAGTGCGTCTTATAGTCCAAAAAATACGGTATATATAGTAAATATATTATTATTATTATTTATTATGATATTGTATAATATATTATATAGTAATTGTATTAATACAATATAATACATGCAGATTGCTGAGATGCCATTCCTAACATACAAGTCTCCTCCAAGATTTGTATACTCACTAGAATCTTTGCTGACAAGAGGTATATTTATTTTCCTTTACCGTATAACCTTATACATTTTGCTTTGCAGAGCGTGTCACGTCCTTTTCCATGTCATACAAAACGTATAAAGCTTTCGGCAATTTCCATTTACACTTTGAATGTCACCCAGTCCTGGTAATCACATATGAATTTGTAGTAAATACTGCAACTGATGAACCCCCTGAAGGTACGGAGCACGTGAAAGCGATGTACTGGTCACCAGGTCCACGGAGACATCCTCATGATCTTATCACAAAGCCCTTCTGACATAGAATACCAAGTGAATTATACGGTAGGGAGAGGGCCTAGAGTCAAAAAATGTCTTCTATTATTACAGAGACCAGAAAATGGTTTTTAACAAAGTAACATGAAATAATTATTAACTGTAACCGCCGGTGACCTCAGTCATGTCCAAAATATTTATCTTGAACTTTTTATCTGTTCTCTATTGAACAAGAGACTCTTTCTAAACATAGGGGTCCACGGGATGTTGAAGAGAGCAATTCTACATATGGTAGTGAACTTCTGACCTCTGCAAAAAGTTACGTCTTAAGATCAAGCAACGAGGAAGAGCTCTCTAACGTTGTCTCGTGTTATTATTAACTTTCTGACCCCTGTGATTAAGGGGAAGTACAGAGGGAATGCACACTGTGAGTCAACCTTAAACTTTTAACCCAGATATAATAACAGCGATAATTATGCAGCCTGTTCTGTAGATGAATTTTATCAATTTCTGCTTTGAACCTGTTATAAATTTCAAGATTTTTTTGTGTGTGTTTGTGATAGAACGAATCATGAGAGCAACAATGCAGAATTTTACCCACAAGGGCTTTTTTATATTTTCGGTTAATGGAAATGTGGAGAATTGAAGAAAATGATATAGATTTGCAGAGAATTTGCCTCAGACGGATTAGCGTGTAATTCTTGCTGTTTGTTATCATCTATGCTAGTTAATATTTATTGAAAAGGATTATCTGAAAGGCAAAATGCAAACAGACTTCACACTCGGTAAAGATAACGTGATGGGCATTCACAGATAATCTGGTTATCGTAGCTTACATTAAACCCCAAGGGAACTGGGCGATTGGCTTGTGAACCCTCTATACTGTATGTAGAATACTCTATAAGTAGCTGGACAATGTTCTTCCATGGACACAAAGGCATATCTATAAAAACAGCACCATATTGATAAACTATATCATTTTTGCAAAGCATCTGGCCAATAAATTACACACTTTTCAAAGCATTTTGGTTTTGCACTTCAACCCATTCGTTTTAAGCTGTGTATGGATCAGAGTGTAGCTGGAGCTTACTTGCCCTGAAAAGTATGGAGGCCAGGTCTAGGCATGAAGGAAGACTAAGTCTGTTTATTGTAGCTTAGCAAGTGAGGTCGCCTTGCCATTGGTGGTTGGGCTCACACAATATCATTAAAGTGTGCACTGGAAACCTCAGATTTTTATGTATATTAGATATAGCAGTGATACAATTTAAAGTAATCTAAATATTTAGGGAGACATGTGTGAACTGGACAGCAGCAGAAGTATAGCGTCTTTTCTGCCCAAAAACTGGAGCAGCCCCGTTCGCTATATTTTTATATAGCCTGTACGCCAGTATCAGGCGCATTACAGAGCACCCACAGCACTTTGTAATGCACCTGATTTCAGGGGGGCGTGTGGGGCATATAAGTACCGTACAAAGCTATAGATTTATATGGGCGTATTACTGCTGGAACAGGTAAAAAACTTTCAAAGTTAGAAATGGCATTTTAGCGCTAGAATGCGCCCACAGTAGAGCGTGTTCATAAATCAAGTGCATTCTACACTAATATAATGCGCATGAAAATTGCTGTTTAAACACCAAAATTCATACATTTTGCCCCTAGTCTTTATCTATAGCTTAGTATTTTTGATGTGCGACTGTGTTTGATTTGTATTGTTTAGTTTAGCCTCCCATTATTTTATACCACAAAAGATCATTACTGAGCATGCTTCTTTAACGGGTTTGTCTGCCAAACCAAAAGAAAATGGCTGCCTGAATCTTTATTCATCTTCATTGCATTAATTTATGCTTTCCCAGGGTTGTATGTAGCCTCCATTCTATGAAGTTGAGCAGCAGCACTTCCTGTTTGAAAGTTGTTCTCCTTTTTCCTGTAAAATTACAAGCACCTGGATTGTTTGCTGTCTTTTGTCCATCTTTCTCCCTCACAACCTGGATCTCAGTACATGCTTCATTTTCTACCTCATTTTAAAAGTCTTGAAAGACAGGGCCAAACTGGTATGGCTTCAAAGTCTGCCCTGAGAAAAGCCATATACCTTTGGTGGCTTGATCTCCTTGGGTTGACACTTTTTTTATTTGATGAAAGCACATGTAAAATGTTCGTGACTACTGGAGATGTTATTTAGAAAATATATATCATAAGGTAGTAAGGGCCCTTGATCACCAATGCCCTGGAATCCTGAAAACTGTATGAAGCTGTTCTTTTCAAGGTAAAGTCAATGGTAAAAAAAAGTCATACAATCTTCAAAATTTGTGTATACCCCGTACCTGAACAGTTAAATACTGTGTGATAGGAAATTCATGGTTGTTTAAAATTTAACCGCTGACTGGTGGAGTATTTTTTCAACGTATTGTTAGGAGTATACAAGCAAAAGGGTAACAATGTTTTGAGCTTTTTTGGCTATATATCTTACCATCCACTACAGCTTTGAATGTGAGACTACCATCATATTATAGATAATCATCTTGGCTATCTCATATATAAATTTGACTTGTAACTATTTAGCATATGCTTAGTTATGCAGGCTCTTGTCATGTAACCGCATTGTTACTGTTTTGCTCCTGGTGGTGGAACAATCTTTTTCTTCTTGTTATTACAAATTACAACCTCAGTGTGTTCTTAGGTTGATTCCCAAGTGAAAGGTCACTGGTTCAAATCGAGGAGCAGCCATGAAGAAGATTTCCTGAGAAAAGAGAAACAGCATCATCCCGCTCATCGATAGGGTCTCTAGGCCAAGAAAATTGCCAAACTGCAATCATGTGAGGCCATGACAGATGTAAGAATATGACATTAAGTTCGTCCATTCATTTCAAAACCAAGAGGTGACGTCCAGGCAAAAGATAAGTCAACAAGTGGCTCATCAAAAGGTCTATCAGTTATGGCGCAAACACAGCAGTGAAGGTGGTTCGTTTGCTTTGTAATAGTGACCCAAATTGGTAAGCCTCGACTTTAATATCATCATAAGCGTCAGCTCAAGTTTGCAAAAAAGTATGAAAAGTGGAAGATTGGAAATGGGGTGATTTGAAGCAATGAGACAAAAGTCAATAGACTGGGCTCTAATGGGTGCAAATGGGTCTAAAAGAATTAAGGGAAAAGGGGCCTAAAAGATTGAGAAATTGAAGGAACTGTTAAGTTCGGTGGAGGAAACCGTATAATATGGGGATGTTTCACAGCCAAAGGCATTAGATACCTGTCCAGGATCGATGTTGATCTCAATGCTGAATTTAATGTGAGTATCCTACAAGATGAGTTACTTTGTACATTCACATACTATGGGTATGAAAAGGACAACATAGTGTTCCAGTAGGACGACAATGCAAAGCATATGTCGAGATTGGCGAAGAAATGGTTCAATGACAGTGCGGTAGAGTTTCAGGTTGCTCGACCACTATGCACCAACAATGGGAAAGTGTAGAAAAGACCTGGGATGAAATTTCAGTCCAGACATGCTGGAATCTGATCCAGAGTCCAGAAGGATTCAGGCAGTGTTCAAAGCCAAAGGTGGATTTACAAAATACTAACAAAATGATAAAAAATTAAACTAAAGATTTCTATGAGCAAAACAGTAACAATGCAGTTACATGACATGAATCAACATAACTAGGCATATGCTAAATAGTTGCAATTCAAATTTATGTACAAGATAGTCAAGATGATTGTCTATAAAATGATGGTAGTCTCACATTCAAAGCTGTAGCAAATGGTGAGATATGTAACTTGAAAGTCACATGTTCAAAACATTGTTACCCTTTTGCTTGTCAGTGTATATTCAATCTTTTTGACCAGACAAGTAGGGAGATTAAAGAGCAAATTTTATTCCCATTATAAGAAAGCTTTTAGACATATCATACCCATATGATTTGTCTATGAAAATCTATAAACAAAGCTACAGCAGGTAAAACAGTATTCCCATATCAGAAATTGCCATATCATTCTTAAAAGGTTCTTTCCATTTCAGACTTCCTGTGCATATTCCATAAATCTTTGGTAGATGCTCCGTACACTTTGGAACAAGCTTTCACAAAGCCCTGGTCTGGAAGCCACTGTGAATGCTGTGAATGGAGGTGGCCACACATCCATATCCATTTACTTTTATGGGAGTTTTCAATACAGCCAAGCAACTGTATTATAGCGAATGGAGAGAGTCCCTCGTTCATGACCATGTCACCAAGCAAGCAGCTGTAGCACCAAGCAGAATAGAGGGTTGTGGACCTCAATTCTGGAGATAGATTCTGGTCCCACCTCTGGGACTTGCACCTCCCAGACATTTATGACCTATAAATGTCTGAGATGAGAATACCCCTGTAAGCGGCAGTAGATTTGTAACAATTACCCTATATTTTTGTTATACTGCTTGAAATATTCAATTAACATCCTGGTGACATTATCTTGGGTTTCTGCTTATACAGGTCAGTCAACATGAATAAACTCAGCTGCAGTATAAAGCAATAGGGAGTAATAGAGCAGCCATCTTTTTCTGATATTCTGGGACGTGGTGTTCCGACTCCTGCAGAGCTCGATTAGGCAAGGCAGTTAATTACAATCACTGGTTATAGCCCTGCCATAAGGCTGTTCTACACTTACCAAGCCCTGACTACAAGTCCCATCTTATCGCCAACTGGTCTTCTTAAAAGGGTTTTCCACCTTGGATAATTCCTCCATTATAAAGGTCCCTTACAATTAAAATTATTACAAAGTGTCCCCATGCTGCGATCTCTATCAATAAGCGACAATCCGTGGGAAAACCCATCAGTAAATATTACATTTCCCTTCAGCATCACCATGAGGGAAATTAAGCATTACACAATGTCTATTTAAATCTGTTGGTTGCCTGTGTACTGCAGGACAGGACAGGTCCTCCATAGTGGGAAATACTCTTTGTAACCAGTCTTCATGTGATAATGATCCTAGACATGGGAACCCCCTCTATTAACTCAGATTTCCAATCCAGGACATGTGAAAAGAATGAGTTTTCTACCCTGGAGAACTCCTTTTTAGAAGTGCCTTAAAAACAGGACTTGCAGCACTCTGAACTCTGGGTCAGTGGCGGCTCTGCACCTGCTATCCTACCTCACCTAAAGTATCCAATAAATGTCTGTATACTGAGACGCAACTTGACACTGGGCGCTGATGCAAAATACCTAACAGGGTTCAATACCTATCATGTGCCCTTTAAAATACTGGTGTATTCTTATGTGGCAGAAGGTCCGTTGGGTCCCACCAGGGACCAGATAGAACTGCGGCTTTTTATGTCTACACCTTTGTGGCACTATACGTCTCCTGGACTGTAGACTATCATTGAGCGCACTGGAGTAAAATTGTTCCTGACAAGCATTGGCCACTGATTTCTGAGTGTATTTTAGCCCGAGATAATAAAATATGGATTGAATTTATTATACTTTTCATGTCATTTCTTCACTTCTATTACTTATGCCGGGCTCATACATTTTGACTTTGATCACAACGACCTGAGAGTGTAATTATGGATAATAATATCCTTAACTGGAGTATATTGCTGTTGGGAAAGTAGCTATTCATTTAAAAGTAGGTTATTTCTTAGCATGTCGTGACCTGTGCATTTCATAATTACAGCAGGTTAGTAGATCCGGTCTCCCTGTTCTTTATTCTTTTGCATATTTAGATGATTTTTTTATGAACATGAATTTCACATCCAGAGCTCTAGGTGTAACCTTTAAAAATGACACATATTTGGGCTTTTATGCTATTAAAGCAATTTCTGATACTCACTACTACTAATTGTCAGGCCAGCGGATGTCTCTACAAACGTAGTGACAAAGGTGGCCACCGAAGCATACGCCGGGAATAAAATCTATACTTAAATTTGCAAAGCCTAACTAAAACGCGGATACTCCGACACCAGCTATTAAGTCTTTTCATAGTCTACTGTCAAATTCCTTAAAGTGGTTGGTCACTTTCTATTAATATGTTTTTAAGGAACCTAAAATGGGTTGTTATGTAACTTACTAATTGATCTTCTCTGGCTTACACCGATTCCATTACTGAAGCAGGTGCTGCTCCGTAGGAGAACAACGGAGACCTGCAATCACCAAGTCCATGTAAGGTCCTAGAAAAGAGGTCACATGTTATGCACAAGCTTTTTATCTACTGTCACCATTCACATATAAACCCATTTTTCAAGGACAGGCTTAGCCTTGAATCCCTGACAGAGCTCCCTTAAAAGATCCTTGTTATTATATATAAGTAGTTGTTACATTATTCTTATTCCGGCAGCTCATTATAACAGATGACTGGACGTGACCGCGTGCCTCAGGTAGACGTAGCCGACTCTACAACTATGATCTTACTATTGTTACTATTTCTAGATGAATGTCTTCATGTGTTATTAGGTCAGTGAATGCCTCGGGGAATTGTTTCATTGAAAATAGAAGTATGAGCTGTAGCAAAAGACATGATAATAAACACAAGGCCAGAATATACAGAACAAAAGTGCAACTAAATCTTCGAAATACAATGTAAAAATGATTTGTGTCTTTCAATGAATAAGCAAAGCAAATACAAAGGACCGATTATTTACAAAGAATGTAAACAGCGTTGGATCTCCTGCTCATGTTCATTAGTCCCATTTGAGCTTTCAATGTGGTGCATTGCCAGCCTCTGGCTTTTCCATGGCTACTCAGTTCCTAAGTGACAGGTTGACAAGAAGGAAACAGTAATGGTATCTCCATAGGATAGGACAGAAATGTATAATAGGTGTGGGTCACATCTTTGGGACTGTCAGCAATTGGAAAAATTGGCCTCCCACAACCCACTTTCTGGATTTTGTGCAACAGCTTTTTCTACTGAATTCAATCGTGTTATCACCTGTCCAATTTGTGCAGTGTACAGGAGTGTACAATCTTACATTTATTTGGGCCCCTGAGAGTATTTACCATGGAAGTCATTATTTGTTAAAGGGGATGTATCGCTTCCTTAGTTCGGCTGATTCACACTGCTCTCAGCTTCTCAACTCTGGAGATGCAGGGGCGTTTCTTCCCCTCCCAGGTGGGTGACATCATCCCCCCCTTCACTGTGCATGCTGGCTCCCGAGACTCCCCCCCCCCAGCTGATTCCACATGTCACTGTGTCTTTCCCTATGCACTCTAATTTTGTAAGATCTTTATACATACCCACGACTACATTCAATCTAGCCTTTGCCAATGAACTCGTCGCCTCTCACAGCTTGAGATGTGTTACAGCTTTCTACGAACAGCACAGATCACCCTTCTTTGCAGGAGAGTTAGGCACCGGGACAAAACTGTTATGTTTTCTCATTGTAGAATCTGTTGCAGTCTGTTTCTGCTGGGTGTGGAGAGAGAAAATGCTACAGCCCCTAACTCTGAGTCAGGCAGGGATCGACACAAATGTGTAAGCCCTTCAGTGTAATTCTGTTTCTTCTGCCTGTATAAAGTGAAAATGTGTCGGTCCCTGAGTGAGAGACACAGGACTGCTCACTCAGTGAATTCGACCAGGGGCTGTACAGAATGTAAATGGCTTCTCAGCTAGTGAAATGCAAGAGGAGTGATCCAGAGGATTCGACCAGCACTGGTATAGTGTAAACAAAACACAGATAACGAATACTGTGAATACAAGGACTAAGCTTTGCTAATGCATCCAATTTGCAAAGTTGCTTGTTTTCACTGCCCACTTTCTGATAGGCCATTTAATGAATATTTAAACCGCGCTTTCAAGTGCAGTTACTAGTGTTGTCAGATGATGTGTATAAAATGTTAAGATACTGATCCATGACCTAAAGAGTTAATGTGCTGTATAAGTTGGAAGCAGAGGGGTGGTTACCTAGGCATCTAGGGTGTGGCCAGAGGGTATAAATATACCGTAGATACCCAGGTTGGAAGAGTTAACAGTTATGGCGACATGTATGAACGAACGGGGCTGCGCCAGAATTCTGGCCTCAAAAAGCTGTACTAGTCCAGTTCTATAGATGTATGAACAGGCGCACTCCAAACTTTGGCGCAATAAGTGCTTCGGTACCCCAGTAAAGACAGTTTTTAGCGCGCCAAAGTTTTGGGGCATTCTGGGGGTGTCGCACCACATTAGTAGAAGTAGACACATTTATGATTCTTTGACGTCAAAATTTGGGCGCAGAACAGTTAGAACAGCCAGACCAAGTTAAAAGGTGGTGCCTGAGCCTGAGTTGTCGTATTGGCACTAGACTGCGCCTGTATGTATGAACTGCAGAAGAACAGGCTCATACATTCTGGTGCATCCTATACGATTTAGAACTCGTCTATCAGCGCCAGAATTCATACATGTTGCCCTTAGTTTTTAGTCAGTTGTTTAGTTGAGTAGTTCAGTTGTTCAACCAATTGCGTGTAGCCCTGCACTTATGCTGACTAGAGTTCAGAGATAGTGTCTATTGCTCTTCACCCGAAATTTAAGCAAGAACAAGTAGACCAGAGATGGTTAGAAAGGGGGATGACCTGGCAGCACCTGGAGTGGGGTCCTGTATAGTGGAAGTACATGAGGATGAAGTAACTGAAGACAGAGCCTCATAGTCAGTTGATGTCTTGCACCTTCTGGCCTAGCTCAACCCACTAGTCTTACAGAAGTTTACAGATCACTTGGGGCGAGCAAGTAAGCTCCTGCGGAGAATGTAAAGTACTTAAAAGTCTGAATTCTAGATTTGGTGCCACCCCTGCTACAGGCTTTATGGACTGTAAAATGTTTTCCTGAAAGGATTACTTTTGGGTGAAACATCTAGCATGGAGTAAAAGGCCTCGTTCACATGGCTTATTTGTCCGCGGATTGGCGCCGTAGTCCGCGCCGGATTTGCGCTGCAGTATGGCGCCAATCCGTCGGAGTAATTAAACGGTAATCCACTGCTCTCACAGAGAACAGTGGATTCCGTCGCTCCTCCCCGCTCGGCGAATCCGCCGCGGGGGGAGAAAGTGACATGCACATTATTTACGCCGCGCTCCGGCCCCTCCCTCCCCTTATTCACGCCGGATTTGCGAGCGCAATCCGGCTCGCAAATCCCCGTGAATAAGCTGTGTGAACACGGCCAAATAATTGTTTGCACTTCACCACTTTGCCTCCGATCTGTTATTCTGCTGACAACACCAAGGACACCTCAACCACCATCTGGACAGGGAGGCTCATTCACAGAGTGTGTCCCGGGGAAACACTGGTTGAACACCACCTAGGTATTAGTTGGCTTTGCACCAAAATTCTTTACCCAAATTTTGGCATATTTCGATGCATTTAAGCCATGACTCTTCTCATAAAGCCACACCTAGGGCAACATGTTTGAATTAGAATGCGTATTTTTTTTTATACTTGGCGCCGACAACCCAGTTCTAAATAGATATAGAAGAGTGTAGAATACGACAGTATGAAGATTTTTCACGCATTACAATGCGCCAAACTTCTCTCTACACTCTATGCAATGCGCCAAACTTTGTATGGGCATAGAGTGTAATGTGCCGAACTTTGAGAGACATATGAAGGAAGGCGCTTCAAAGTGAATGATTGCATTCATTATATATGCACCTGAATGTATGAAAGTAGATTTTGTGCGATTAAAAATGGTGTCTAAAGTTCATCCTGCTCATCCTGTGTGATTGGTGCATAATGAAACTTTGGTGCATTAGTAATGCGCCAAACATGTATAAAGGCTATAAATAGGCTGGAAATAAAAGAAAAGTCATTAGAATAGCATGTCAGTGAATAGAAACAATGCTAGTGGTCTTGCTTGGTGAACCACAAGACCTGTGGTGTGCTGGTTCTTGTATGTAGAATAAAGGGTGAGAGCAGCAAAACTAAATTTCAAATTTATTGTAGTAAAAATGTTAGAAAATCTGAACATCAGTGTTATTTAATGTAAAATTAGTTTTAGATTCTATGAATTTTAATATATTTTATAGGAGATATTTTTATATTTTTGGGATATAATATATTTTATATTATTTTTATATGATAAATTTTTTTATTAAACATAAATAATTTAATTTTCTATAGTTTGATAATAATCATAAATTACTTTTTTATTACTGTACTGGTGCAAGTTGAGAAATTGAGACATTTTGAAATCTATTTTTGCTACTCTCACTCTTTATTCTACATACAGCAAGAGCTGGCAACAGCACAGGTATTGTTGGGATCTGTGGTCCTCCAAGCAGGATCAGTACCATTGTTTCTATTCACTGACATGCTATTCTAATGACTTTTCTTTTATTTCCAGCCTATCTATAGTCTTTACACATGTTTACACACACACACATATATATATATATATCAGCCTTACTAGTTTCAAATGTCAGTAACCCATGGTTACTGATGCTAAATGGTTGCCTTCCCCCACTGAAACCAGGTTTTTGGCGGCATGTCTGCAGCAGGTCTCCTGCTGTACGCCACCTTGTGGCAGAACCCTGCAACCACCTGAGGTCGCTCTGCCACTATATATATATATATTATATATATTATATATAATATATATATATTATATTATAATAATTTTAAAATATAATATATATATATTTTATATGTATATATATATATATATATATGCATATATATATATATATATATATATATATCTCAAATGTAGAAATTACATAAAAATAAAGCATAACATATCACAGAATAAGGGCAAAAAAATTAATAAAGTAACCGAGTGCGAGAAAGTGTTATAGCTGGTTAGAAAGGGGGTAAAAGGGCCTGTCAGAAACTGGTTAAAACACTTGCTATGCTGTTACCAGCTTTCTCCAGAGGCAGTATCAGGAGTTTCAGCGAGGTGGTGAACAGAAGTGATATGGATCATGAAGTCTTGAGAGTAGTAACTATGCTGGAGTGTTTAGGGTCTGATTTTTCTTGTCTTGTCAGAGGTCTGAAAATTTAGGGGCCTTGACTGGAGTCTGAAAATTAGTGGTTTGATAATTTAGAGGTCTGTTCTGGGATATGATAATTTATAGGTCTATTCTGGGTTCTGAATGAATTTGGGAGACTGGTCGTGGGTATGAAATCTGTATTGAGCAGTTTGTTTTGCCTTTCTTATGGGCTTAGCCTTATCCTGCCAGAGACTGTGTCCTTGACTTAACTTGTACATATAGCTGGTAAGTGTTCATGCCAAAGGGAGAGGAAACCCATTGATAAGTTTGCTAGGAGGCCCAGCTTGTTTTAATTCTATCTGATTGAAATTGGACTCTGTGTCTGCAGATAGAGGCTGGTGCCTTAGATTCAACTTCAAAACTAAGCAGATTTCCATATGGAAAGATGTCTGTCTCGACACTTTCATTTGTAATTTGCACCTATGTCCCTCTGTAGTAAATATTACCCCCAGAAAAGGATCAATACTACTTACTTGCAGACATAAGGTAAGGAATCAATGCTCTTTACATCATCTTAATGTCATAAAAGCAGTCTGTACCCTTTGCTATCACCCTTCACCTTCTAGGCTTGAGCTCTGTCCAAATTGACCATTCCCATATAAAAACTGAGTGATTAAGAGTTATCTGAGTGTTTCTGACTATATGTCCTATTTATAGTCAAGGACAGTGCAAAAGCTCTGAGTGGGATCCGAGCCATGGGAAACAGTGCAGATTTCCATCAGATTTAAATAGATGAAACACATCTACTACAATGTGCGAAGCACATTGGGAGGTCACCTTGCAAGTTGTAAGCTACTCAAAGCACAGTATACTGAGAATTAAAAACTATCATCACTATCTACAAAGAAGGTGCACATCACTGAGTGTTTACAGGACTGTAAGAGGAAGAGCAGCAGCTTCAAGCTAACAGTGTATTTCATGTAAAATCACAGGTTAATTTTTGGAGAGTCTAGGTAAATGTATACATGGTATGGAACAGTAATTCCCAAATAGATATCTATGTTCCTTAGAAGTTCTAAATATGTAATGCAGGTGTCACAGGTATGCAAAGGTGAATCCACTGGACTACCGCAATCGGTGGAATAGCTGTGTCAGGGAGTGGAGTCTAAGGAGCCTCCCAGTCTTCACCAGCGCCCACCACAAGGTTCGTTGGATTTGTGCGTCAGGAGACTCCTAGGTCGCTACCCATTGCGTGACTTGCTTGTGGTAACAACCAGGGTACAGCGTGTTACAGAATCGGCAGGCAGGAGCATAGTCAGGGACAGGTAGTAGAGTCAAGGCAAACTGAAGGCAACGGAGGTGAGGTACACGGTATAAGCTCAAGAAACAATTCTCACACTAAGTAGCACTAAAGAGCACCAATAAACTGGTAGAGTTTCCAATTAACTCAGTCCCTGCTGAAGCAGATACCTCGACGATGAAGAGGATAAAAAAGCGCAATGTGTGTTACCGCAAACAATATAGACGCAAAAGTTTGGATACTCCACCTAATGAGCAGTACTACCAATGGACACGTACTCATGGGAATGCTTTTTCGTAAGTCAATGGAGCTCCAGCAGCTGACCGTGCTCCACACCCAAGAAGCAGCTCAGGACTCCTTAATACTCGTAGTCAGAGACTCCAGCAAACAGGTAAAAGAAAGATTTAACACAATTGCTTGTGAAAATAATAGGATATCCGTAGCGCTAATACTCGGAGGAAAATCTAGAAGGCGACACCAACTCATATTATTAAAGCTGGTTTATTCGGACATATTAAAATCAATAGCATGCAACACGTTTCATGGAGATCAGTCCCCACTCCTCATGAGCATATACAAACTGTAACATGAGAAACACTGGGGAGGTGTTCTAATAAAAGCGGAAGTAAATGATGATCGACACGCTGGCCCTTTAAATCTTAAAGAGCTGGTGTGCCTGCACCCTATGGAATGGGTACACATGCAGCCAGAAGCAGAGGAATTTGGAGCAAAGCCGGGGACAGTGAGGTTCTGGCCCTGAACAGGTACCAACTGCGCACTGCGGCAGTCGTGGACCGGGACATGGACCTCAGCGCGAGCCATGACAGCAGGATTGTAAAAAACAAATAAATTACACTGTTTGCTTACTGCAAATTTAGAAATAAAGTACTTGGTTTCATGTGATGGATGGATGTCTTTTTCCAACCATACTAACAATGTTACTATGTAACTTAAGGAGGGAGCCAAGTTTAGAAATTCCAGCAATTAACCTTTGCTCCTTAATAGTAGGATCTAATATGTACTCCATAAAATCATTTGTTCTCGACAAAAACTAATTCCCATATAGGCCCAACCTCCGATTGGAAGCCCCGCATCGACTCTTGTGTACATTTGGGCTTCCATGGGGGCTGTATGAGTATTGAAGATATTCTATACAATAATTCCTCGTAATATCTATGAAAGATTTACACATGATGACAAGGAACAGGTCATTTTTCATATTCACAGAATTGCCTGTTTGCGGCTCCAAGTGCCTTGTTAGTTTTGGTTTCAGTGTACTCTGACAAACATCCTATGACAGGACTAGTGCACACTGCTAAACATTCATAAAAAAACCATCACCTATGCACACGAACCTACAGCCCTTTATTTTCAGGTAATTCTCATCCTTTTGATTAGACTTTAAACCATTAGGCAAATGCAAAAATGAAAGAGTATTAGCAAACACATTGTTGCCCTAATGTTGCTTCCCTTCAAAGCTAGAGCAGCTCTTGTCTCCTGTTTGTTTACAGAAAGTTTCCTAGTTTACCAACTACCTATCTCTGTTCCATCATCCGGCCAAATGGGTGACACGCAACTCTCTGCTCGTGTCTATCATAGCACAGAGCCGTTTATATTTCTTACTGACTAACTTTAAACCCTCCACACTGAGCCTGTAGATTCTGCCTGCTTAAACACCCGTACATCATCAATGGCCCTCTAACAGGCTTAGCAGAGTTGAAATGTCAGTCACTGCTGTGGAACCACCCACAGCCTGAATATAAAGTGTGGGCCTGAAGCTGGCTGTGTAGAGCAGGCTCTGTGAAACAGGCAGATGGGAGAATCCCTTTAAAGGGACACTTCCAAGACGGTTATTGTCTGAACTTTAGGTTTATTATTCCCTAGGCTACATCTACACGCAAGGAAAAATGACTACTGGTCTGATTCTAATCAGAGTCCGACCAGTATTTCACACTCGGTTTTCTTTTTTTTGTTCGCTTTTGTCACTTTTTTTAAGCAGTTTGCGATTATGGATATGTATGGAGCATTAAATGCATACATCCTCCTGTTTTTAAGTGATTTACAACCATCATAGAACATTTATACATTTTTTTTAAACAACTGCAATTTTAAGTACTGTCACCCATCAAAAATTTTCCTATTGAGTCTATGACAGATGATTTTATAGAAAATTTTTGCGAATTTCTAATACCAAAATTGCCACTTAAAAAAGCCACAATAAACCAGTGTCGTGTGTAGAGCGTAGCCTTCAGTGTACTGTTAAGGATTATTCTTCCCTACTATGTTCTCTGTTTTAAAACCACTTTTTCCCTTGCTCTACACTGACCATGAAACTTCGAGCCAGGCCGAGCTACGGGGGTGCAGAGGGTAGCATTCGTTTACCTGGCCCTGCTCTGAGGGGGCCCAAAAGACCTGTTCTGCCACAACCTAGCTACAGGGATAATGAGCATTCTGATACAAATGAGATACATGGCAAGTTTAGTGCGGTAAGTTCTTTCAGTTCAATCTACAGTATGAATTGTGAAGACTATAATTATAGACATGAGCAATGATCAATTCAGGAAGGCTGACACTATTTACACAGACAAATGAGCTAGGAAGTAATCAAATAGTTTGTCTATAGTATCAATAGGGGCACAGCCGTATTAGGTACTTAGAGAGGTAATGGGCACACCATATAACATGTCATAGTATAATTATACACAACAAGCCTGACGCGGATTTTATCGTCTTTTGAAGGCGCCTTGAGGGGATGGTTCTGTTCTCGTTTTTCGGCAGATTTTGCGTCCCCCATAACCTCATAAAATTGCACACCTTCTGTCCAAAAACCGGGCGGAAGATTGTGCATGTTCCAAGTTATTCGGAATGCCGGCGGCTGAAAATCCGTTCACTGTAGACTATTGGGTGGATTTTCTATTAGGCTATGTTCACACATATGTACTGCGCGGCGCGTACGAACCGCCGCAGTACACCATCGGTCTTTCTGGGAGTCTCGTGCTAAATCCACGCGCATAACTGTGCTCGCCATGGAATGGTGCCTCGCCCCACTGGTCCCATAACTTCCAATCTTCTCACGGCTCGTATTCGCTGCAAGTAATTGACATATGACTTATCTCCCCATGCGTACAAGACATCGTGTTGTACAAAGGGAGAGCAAGCGTATCCATAGTTCTCCTCGCTTGAAACTATGGGTTACCCGTAATTTCAGCGGCACTTGCCCATATTAGAGCCAAGAACGGCGAAATGTGCGCCGAAATTACCCCGTGTGAATATAGCCTTAAAGTCTATGGGGATGGGTTTCTTGTCAGAAACCATGCCATGTGGACTGACCCTTAACGAGCTAAGCAACCACTAAAGTCCCTTAAAATGCATTGTTCACAGTCACTGGTGTTCGTACATAACGTCTTCAACAATTTGTTATATTATACATACAGACCCAAAAGTTGACACACTTTCTCTATTCCACACAGATTTATTATGTTCATGCTTACTTTTCATGAACACTGGTTCTAATGTCCCATTTCCTTGTCTTCCTTTAAGCTCCAAAAAATTCTCCTTCTAGCTTTTGCCTGTCCTTAGAGCAGTGCGATTTTCCTTTTTTTTGGGCTAAAGAACACACAAGGAGATGGAGCATAGACCCATGTCATGAAAAGTATCAAGAAAATAACAGAGAATATTCTTGAATTAGAAAACTTCGTCTTACTATCTATCATCTATCTATTCATCTACTATCTCATCGACTCTATCTATCTATCTATATATATCAGTTTTTCCAGTGATCACAGTATATCAAGTGACAGCATTTGCATTTCACAGGTGTAAATAAGAATATTCGCAATTCATCTAATATAGACTAGTATTCGAACTGACAATGGAAAGGGCGATTGCTTGGAACGTGCGCTCTTAAACTCCATACGGTAAATTGTTTTAATGAGCTAAGAGATGCCGAATTTGCTCAAAAATTCGGTTCGGTCGACTTCCTCGATTCTTCGACAAAATTTCGTCGGTCCAATTACTTACCGCACGAATCACGTTAAAAAACATCTATTTCCAGCTGCCAAAGCCTCAGGGTGCAGTAAGAACGTATGTGCCGATGCTTTAAATAGTGGCAAGAGTCTTGTTTTGGTCTTCATACAATGTTGTGTTTTAGCGTATTACACGCACATGAACTGCCGCCGCTCATAAACCCCTATTTGATGCCTTTTCAGAAACTCAATCTATAAAAATTCCATCCCTGGCACTAAGAGGGCCAAACTGACCAAAGAAACTCAAAGCGGGAATTGTAGCCTGATAAAGTCAAGCTTGCGAAAAGCTGGAAAAAAACACGCGGAGAGCTCAGGAGATTCAACATTAGTGATAAGTGTGTAGAGGTGAACTGCGGCAGGTGCCACACAGCATGAGGTCCAGGCAGTGGCACAATGACATATCTGGAGTCGCGCAAGAACCATAAATTACAGGCGCCACAGAGAAGGCACAATCAACACCGTGTCGGAGGTCATGCAGCCAGCAGCAATAGAGGTGCAAAGATGTGGCACAATGACTTCCTGTAGCCTGCAAAACACTTTATTCACAGACGTGGGCAAACACATCACACAGTGTGGAGGAGTCACAGGCGGCAGCAGTATGAGGCAATACATGGGGCACAAAGCATTCTTGAGGTGCAAAACAGTATAGGGCCACGAGTGGGCACAATCACAGACCAGTGTTTGGGAGGTCACGGTGCGTCAGCAGTAATGAGGTCCCAGTCAGTGGCCAAATGACATTATGGAGCGCGGCAAACACAGTAAGTTAGTGCCACAGAGTGGCTCACTGAGACCCGTCGTGTGGAGGACACGGCATGCAGCAGTAAAAGTCAAGCACAGTGGCACAATGACATTAAAAATGGAGGCGCACAGACAGTATTCATCGGCCACAGAGTGGTATACAATCACACAGTGTGGTAGGTCACGGCGGCAGCAGTATGAGGTCGACAGTGCGCACAATGACATTATGGAGGCGGCAAGACAGTATTAGCCACAGAGTGGCACAAATCACACAGTGTGGTGGTTCACGCGGCAGCAGTATGAGGTCAGGCCAGTGCGCACAATGACGTATGGAGGAGGCAAAACAGTCTAATTCCCCCAGCGCCACCAGAGCTCACAATGACACCATGATGGGAGTCACGAACACCACGGCAGCAGCAGTATGAAGTCAGACAGAAGTGCGCACAATGACACTTATGGACATGGTGGAATAACAGTATTAGGCTCAGAGTGCGCTCAATCAACACTGTGAAGGTCACAGCAGGGCAGCTGTATAGAGGTCAGCAAAGTGGGCACAATAGTCATTTCTGGAGCTGGCAGAAAAAGGAGTACGGCCAAAGAGTTGGTAAAAGGACTCAGTGTGGGGGTGCACGGCAGGAGATCAACAAGCTGCAGCATAAGGTCAGACCAGTGCACATGAACTCAGTGTGGAGGATACACAAGCAGCCACATCAGCAGCATGAGGTCAGACAGTGGCGCACAATGCAAATTCTCTGGACACATGCCTAAAAACAGAGTATGGCCAAAGTCTGTGGAGGGCACGGCACTGCCAACGTCAGCAGCATGAGGTCCAGTACAGTGCACAATGACTCTTGTGAGGGCACGACAGTATCACAGCAGCAGCCATGAACGGGTCAAGAAGTCACAATGACACTCATGCAATGTGCAAAAGACACTATCTAGGGCCACAGAGCGCACAAGACTGAGACGCGAGGTCACGGCGGCACAGCTTGAGGCTCAGCAGTGGCAACAATGACAGAGAGTGGAGGTGATGACAGGTGCACAACAGCATGAGTCAGAATGGCACAATGACATCTGATAGAGTGGCCAAAACATACCAGGCCGCAGCGAGTGGCACAAATCACAGTCTGAATGTCACGGCAACAGCAACAGCAGTAAGCAGCAAGCATAGCACATAAGGTGCACAATGACAGAGTGTTTGAGGTGGGTGGCAATACCATCCCTGTAAAGACGGTGCGTCAGCAGATGAGACAACTATCAGCAGATGTGTTGACACTCAAGGGCGGGTGCTGGCAATAAGAATAGTGGCTGAGGCAGGTTAGTTTGAACCAACAGCGACGCCTAATGGCATTGTGTGGTGGAAATCCTGGCCGATCACGCCTGATTCATCTCTTGACAAGGTCAGATCGTTTCAGACTATTCCCCGTGACATGTCGAGTTCTCCCTTGGGGGAACGATGCGCCCCCGCCGACTGTAACACCCGCTCTGATGACCACACTACTGGCCGCGCATGACAGCTTCTCCACTGCAAACTCGGCAAGATATGCGGCCAACACCTCCAGATCTTGGCTGCCCAGTAGTCCAGCGAGTCTTCTAACTGTGGCAAACGCTTAGTCCAAGTAGGCCACACCTTTGTTCAGGGGCAAAATGAAAAAAAAAAAAAATGCTCCTTGTCAGCTGCTGCATGCTATGCTGCCTCGTGACTGCCCTCCTCCACTAGCGGAAAGGAAGCAGCTCATTAGTGACTACCAGACTTAGTTACTGCTGATGGAGCTGGTACTGTTCCTACCCCCCCCACCTTCCCCCAGCTCCAGCGGCAAGTAGTACTGATCGCTGAGAACCCCCGCTCAGACACTGTCAGAAGGAGGGACGATGCCCGCCACCTCAGGCAGCGCCAATCCACTAATTACGGAGGAGTTCCCTATAGTATTCTGAGTTTGCTTCTTCCCACTCAAAAGCTGCGGAAAAAGCTCCCATTTTGACCGGTAGCGATGGTCCAATAGGTTGGAGGAAGCCAGAGTCATCCCATGCTGCCGGGATCTAAACTATTGATACGGACTCGTCACTTAGCCAGCAAATAACATGCTGCCGGAACATCTGCACACAGTGGACTCCGTGGGCGCCCTGCACCCATTTACCACTGTATACTGCCACGTTGCTGGAGACATCTGCCATCTCTTCCTGCATCTCCATCCACCTCCTTCCAGCACTGCTCCTGCCTCCTCCTCATCTTTGTCACCTGTAGAAAATCTCACTCATTTTCACCAGACAATCCGTCTGCTCTCCACAAAGTCCTCACCTCCTCTTCCCTCCTCCAATTTCAGTCCCCACCGACTCATTGTGTCCCACGGAGATGTAGTCGCCACATCTCCATTCCCCTGCCCAGACAGATTCTTTTCAGCATCTGTTCCAGGCACATAAGCATGAAAATGACTTATTCACCCGTAGTCCCTGGCGAACTGACAAATAACGTGGCTCCTCGGAATGCCCCTCAACGAAACACGGCAGGGTGCACGCATGAGCCTTGCCTACTGGCCTGACGATCAAGTTTATACACAGGTGCATACTTCGTCTGCCTGGACTCATCAAAACAAAACTTTAATGGCCTCTTCTCTCTGTTCATATCATCGGCTCCAAACTTTGCAGGCTTCTGGAATCCCAGCGGGTGTGAAACATCGCAGATCAGTGCTGTTTGGGGGAGGCCGGTTCTGCCGCTAAAGCAACTCGTGAGGGTGATCCTGCGGCTTGTAAGAATGGATAAGTGCATGCAACAGTTTCCTGAGCCATTTTCACGTAATCGTTCTGCAAGAACGGTGGACAGACTACAGGAACCTTTTACAACCAATGAACACTGCGCCATGCGCAGCGCATGACCATCCCCTCCATTACCCTCCGCGCTGCACGCGGTACAAACTGTTCCTCCCATTGTCCGTTCACCATGGTTCCCGATTTGCAGTGGCAGCGGAGAAGCCACACATCGCATTTCTTCTGCATGGAACCAGCATAGCCTCCCCTGTGTGACTTCGTTCGCCGAGGCAAGCTCAGTGTTAGACACTGCGACATCCGCTGGCCCTACACAAGTGGTATAGATGGAGCCTTTACTGTGAGGACTGAGATGGTGGGGCTGGTAGAGTGAGGAGGAGTCGGGACATTTGCGGCAGGACGCAGCATTTTGACAACGTGGAGGAGTAAAACGACGCCGTCTCCTGTCCCAATGTTGAGTTGGTGTGCCAGGGCAGGAAGTCTAGCTCCATTCACCCAGTGGCGCCCCGTAAAGACATGTCTGGCCCCTAGGACCGTAGTGTACAGCTCACAGACATCCGCACTCGCCGTGTAACCATGGAACAAAACCGATACAGAGCACAAGACTGCACCACTCTTCTAGTTTCTACCAAATTATTGAAGTGATGAACTCTGAGCCTTTTTTGGAAAAAGAAATTACGGCTACAGAACTCTCCATCTCGCCTCGAGCACACACCACTTATCATCTCTGAAGGTGCAAGAGTCCACCATTTGAAAGGGAGGGTACTGCAAGTACCAACAACTTGGACCAGGACAACGGTCAGCGCTGCACCTTAGGAAATGGTTGGACGCATACTTGTGTCCTCTTTAACAATCTCGCATCTCTGAAAACGACTGCTGCGCCAATTGAGTAGCGAGGAGCATGACAATCTGGACCGAGAGAGATGTCAAAGAGGAACCAGCTGCTTCTGCATAGGTGGTGGATCCTTGACTGGCAGAAAAATGGCTATGCGTCCCACTGGCCGCGGCCAAGCTCAGCTTGCCGCGGCAGGATGGACCACTCACATCCTGAGCCACGTTTCCTCCCATCCATCCCAGGGATGTATACACTGCATGTGTTGACGCAGGGCCCGTTGGGCCAACGTTAAGCTCCCTGGCCACCTTCACTTTCTGCCGCAACAGATTCTACATATAATCCATACAATCGGCTTCCTCGGATGTCTTGAGCAAAAGAACTGCCACAACCAAGCGCCCGAAGTACTTGATTTCTTACCCGCCAACTCGCTCCCACTGAGTGACTACTGCCGCCGCTGCTCTTGCTGAGTCCCCTGGTTGCCGCGTTACTGTCTTGGACCTTCGAAGCGGGTTTTCTACCCCTGGCGCTTGGCTCCCGACCCTCCACACTGCGGCTAACCCTGCTGACATCCGCTGGTCCGACACAACCCCTAACCCACTAGTGCAGCTTGCGCCCGCTGCCTGACCCGCAAAGCGGACGCCCTCCTTCTCCTGACGATGGATGAAGCCATTGCTTTCACCCACACTCCGGTCCCCCAAAGTGCGGTCGGACTACATCATCACTACCACTTTGTGGTTTCATGTTCACTACTGTCCTCATCCCCCGGTCTTGGTAAGCCCGAGGCTGACCTCTCACCACAGTTGACCCTCCCATGGCCACTCTCCACATCTATACTCTTGCCGCCTACTGCACAGAAGCTGGGATATGGCCCCTATTTCTTTCTTCGCTGCCACGTAGCTGCTAGACTGCCCTCCTCAAATTGACTCATAAGCCTCGTTATATAGTGGCGCTGAGCCCAGACCACATAGTAGACTCCTCTGCTGAGGGAACTGGATGAGGGACAGAGGGCGGCTGAGGACAGGTTAGGGGCCGCTGACCAGATCCCGCCCCCTCCCCCGGCCACTAGCCAACTAATGTTGTGTCCTGAGGTTCCCACCGACCCTCTTGGCTTGGGTTGTCAATGTCATCTGACGGAAAGAGGATGACCAGTCCAAACCATATCAAGAACCCTTGGTGCTTGAACAACACACGGCACGTAGGATGCGACAGCGGCAGTTGTTCTGGCCTCACCGAGTGACCACCTCTGCGACGTCCACCTTCTGTAGGCTGCGACGCTGGCCCGTTCATGAACATGTTTGTAGCCATCTGTCCACTGTCGAATCAGATCTCTGCCACCATTCTCTGCTGACATACAGCTGTTTGTCTAAATGTACATGCACTGTTTGATGAAGCTATCGTGTATATGATAAATATACACCCTGATTTTGACCTCCAAATGCGAACCCAGTAACATGCTTGGGTAAACCCTTGGTACTACAATTGCGCTCCACAAATGGCCAGTGAAAAAAATTTCTTGTATGTGTCCGTTTACCATGCACTGTGTGTCGTTCTTTACTAATGTAAAAAGCACAAACAGCTTTAATGGAACCTTCGCTTGTAATTATGCTCAGCAAGAAAAATGGAAATATTTTCGGTGTTGAAAAAGACGGTTTATTTATTTGTCAGCACAGTCAGCCAAAACAACGCTAAATTAACCCTGATGTTAACTCTCGGCATAAATTGAGCCACCACAAACTAGTAGCTTTGTCGTAGCGTGTTACAATTGACGAAGTTTCCTACGCCACACCAACAAGAGATCACCTTAATCAGCTTTGCTTGTGAATTAGGCTACCAAAAAAAAATAATAATATATTTGGCGTTGAAAAAACGTTTAATTTTTGTCACACACCAGCAAAAACACGCTTAATTAACCCCTGATTGTAAATTGCGCCAAAGAAATGAGTCCGCACAAACTAGTAGCTTTAGTAGCGTTACAATTGCGTGTTTTTCTACGCCAACACAACAAGAGATACAAGTGTTAATTCAGCCCTTTGCTTTTGAAATTAGGCTACCAAAAAAATATATATAGTATTTGCGTTGAAAAAGACGGTTTATTTTGTCAGCACACCACAAAACAACGCTTAATTAACCCCCTGGATGTGAAATTTGCGCCAAGTAATTGACGCCGCACAAACTATAGCGTGTTACAATTGCGTGTTTTCTACGCCACACAACAAGAGATACAGTTGTAATTACCTTTGCATGTGAATTAGGTAGGCTACCAAAAAAAAAATATAAATATTTTGGGTTTGAAAAGACGGTTTAATTTTGTCAGCACAGCAGCAAAACAAAAAACGCTTGAATTAACCCCTGTGATGTAAATTGCGCCAAAGAATTGAGCCGCACAAACAGTAGCCGTTGTTACCATGCGTGTTTTCTACGCCCACAACAAGAGTATAAATTTGTAATTAGCCTTTGCTTGTGAATTACGCTACCAAAAAAAAATACATATTGGGCGTTCTGAAAAAGACGTTTTATTTTGCAGGCACACCACAAAACAACGCTTAAATTACCCCTGGATGAAATTGCGCCAAAGAATTGAGAGCCGCACAAAACTATATCTTTGTAATCCGTGTTACAATTTGCCGTGTTTTCTACTCCACACAACCAGAGATACAGTGTAATTACCTTTAGCTTTGAATTAGGCTACCAAAAAAATATATATATATTTGCGTTGAAAAAGCCGGTTCTATTTTTTGTCAGCGACACCAGCAAAACAACGCCTAATTACCCCTGGAAGTAACTTGCGCCAAAGAATTGAGCGCCCAAACTAGTAGCGTGAGTTACACCATTGCGAGTTTTTCTACGCGCACACAACAAGAGATACAAGTGTAATTAGCCTTTGCTTGTGAAATTAGGCAACCAAAAAAAAATATATATATTTCTGCCGATGAAAAAAGACGGTTTTATTTTTGTCAGCACACACAACAAACTAAACGCTTAATTAACGCTGATGTAAATTTGCGCCAAAAGAAAGAGCCGCACACAACTACAGTAGCGTGTTGACAATTGCGTCTTTTTCTACGCCACACAACAAAGATACAGTTGTACATTCTAGCTTTGCTTGGGAATTAGGCTAACCACACAAAGTCTCACATAATATTTGCGTTGAAAAAGACGTTTATTTTTTTGGATCAGCACAGCCATCAAAACCAAACGCTAATTAACCCCTGCGGATGTAAATTGCGCCATATGAATTGAGCGCGCACTTAAACTAGTAGTCCAGTTTTATCAATTGCGTGTTTTCTCTACTGCCACACAACAAGAGATATAGTTGTGTAATTTGCTTGCTTGTGATGACAGCTTCCAAAAAAATATACATAATTTGGTCGATGAAAAAGACGGTTATTTTTTGTCAACACACCAGCAACACAACGCGTAATCTAACACTGGATGTACATTGACGCCAAAGAATTGACCGCTACAAACTAGTCAGCTTTGAGTAGCGTGTTACAAGTTGATTGGCTGTTTTCTACGCCACACAACAAGAGCATACAGTTGTAATTAGCCTTTGCTTGAGAATAAGCCTACCAAAAAAAACATACTCTTATTATATTGGCGTTTTGAAAAAGTCGGGTATTTTTGGTCAGCACAACCAGGCAAAACAACGCTTTAATAACCCCTGGATATGTAAATTGCGCTAAAGCAATTGAGCGCACAATCTAGTAGCGTTGACAATGTGCCGCGGTTCACGCCAAACAACAAGAGATTACAGTGGTAATCTAGCCTTTGCTTGTGAATTAGGTCATTATACCAAAAAAATATATATTAGATATTTGGCGTTGAAAAAAGACCGGTTTTTTTTGTCCAGCAAAGCCTCCTAAACAACGCTCTTAATGAACCCCTGATGTTAATGCGCCAAAGAAGTTGACCCACAAACTAGTTACGTGCTTACAATTGCGTGTTTTCTACGCCACACAGACAAGAGAGACAGTTGTATTTAGCCTTAGCTTGTGAATTAGGCGACCAAAAAATATATTATTTTAGCGGCGTTTGAACAAAGACGTTTATTTTTTCGTCACACACAAACCTGCAAAACAACGCTTTAACATTAACCCCTGGTATGTAAATCGGCGCCAAAGAATCTGACCGCCAAAACTATAAGCGTGAGTACAATTGCGTGTTTTTACTACCCACACAAAAGAGATACAGTGGTAATTAGCCTTTGCGTGTAATATCAGTGTAGACCAAAAAAATAATAGATAAGTTCGGGCGTTAAACAAAGAACGTTTATTTTTGCGTCAGCCAACACCACAAAACAACGCTTAATACATCCATGGATGATAAAATTGCGCAATAGAATTCAGCATCCAAAAAGTGAAGTGGTATTTGTATTGTAAACATAAACCTGTTTCTTCTTAAATGCACTACAACAGGAACTGGCTTAATCCCACTTGGATATTGAATGATATTGTCAGCCTGCAGTGGACGCCTACACTCGGATTTCAGATCCAATACCCCAAAAAATAGAAATTAGAACATTCAGAGAAACAGTCTCTGAAATACTGAACACCCACAGAAATCCTGTAAAAGAATCAGTTATCTTCAGAAAGCGCCTATCACCACGCGAAGCAGCACCTCCCTGTCAGTTACAGCGTATAGAGGATGTAGAGCTCCCAACGGCGCGCATTCGTCTTAATATAGTGGCGGTGGAGACGTCAACAGAACCCCCGTCTCTGATTGGCTTCAGCTCTGCACATGTCAATGCAGGCTATCTGCCCTTCTTACTCCAAGTGCTTTGCCCCATGTAGGCCCAATGTGCTCCAGCCATTTTACCAATCAAAACACACGTTCGATCACAACCCGAACATACCCCAAAGTTCGCCTTCGGCCCGTACCGGTAGTTTCCTGACATTCTCAACGAATTTCCACTTCGTTAGCAATCAATTCCGCCCATCTCTATTAATGACCCATTGTTCTTTACAGCGTTAGCTGGCCATTACTCTATATTTTATCCACTTACAAACAGGCATTACTGAATTATCTGCATCAGTCATATACTGTAGCAATTTATTTTGGTTATGTAGGTTAATTTTTCTTTAAGGGATGTTAATTTCTACCTTCTAATCTATAATCTCTAAAATGCAAGTATTCGCGACGATTCATAACCCCGCTTATAACCTGTATCTTTTATGTTTCCTCTTTGAGTTCTTCTTCCCTTCTTAAGCCAAATTTCAACTTACGATTGTGCTTGCGCATTTTCTGCCGTCAGAGGATCTCTTTTGGTTTCTAATGATGACTAGTTATAGAGCGATCCTGTGATTTTTTGGTTTGCACACATCATATGTATTAACCGAGGAACGCCAAGTAGGACGCGAGAGTCTGGCACTGTCCATGCAGTAAGAACGACTCGTTCTTCAGGAACTATTACTAATTTTTAATTGATACCTGTGATATGTAACCACTGTTACTTGATTTACTGTGCCCACTGGAGAACAATTTGTGAACCCAGAAAAATTGCAATAAAAGTGATCAAAAAGTCGCATCCATAACAATATGGTACAAATTAAACACTTTAGCCTGCAAAAAATGCACCCTCACTTAGGTCCATAGATGAAATACAAAAAAAGAACATAATGGAAACCCTACATATTTGGTATTGCCAGAAATTGTATCAACCTGCTTAATACAGATAACACATCATTAAACGAAGAGTGAAGTCCGTTAAAGAAAGCCCGGCCAACATGAACACAGTAACGTTTGTTTTTTCACATTTTGCTCCACTTAAGATATTTTTGCGCTTTATCATGATAATACCAGTGCTCTAGTAAATATTAGAAAATATGTACTTTAAGGGATAACTAAGATCCTGGTAAGAATTATGCTGTGATAATTCTATTGAAAATCATTTTATGAAAAATATATACAGTATCTAAGTTGGGAGGCTGTGGTGTATCCTAATTTATAAGTATATAGTGGGATATGACATCAATAGGCTCCCATTGTAAGAAATGCATACAGTATGCGGTATAACACTCTATGGAAAACATAGCTTTCAGGTAACCTGAACCCAAAGAAAGATGTGATAATGAACACAGTACAAAATGGCTCAGTGGTCACAAGCACTCCTAGGTTCAAATCCCATTCAAGGACCACACATCCACTAGGAAGTTCTCTGGTATGCTCCTCTCATGTTTGCGTGTGTTTCCTCTGGGTACTCTGGTTTCCTCTGTTCTCCAAAAAACATACAGATAGGTAAGTTTGGAATTCAGACTGTAAGTGTCAACGGGGATCTAAGGGACCTATGATGAATAATGACAATTCACTCACAGTGCTATCGGAATATAATCGGCACTATAATAAATGAACAACTTACATATTCCATACTATTGTTGCCACTGCGCGGAGGACACTCATTTGGCCTCCATCGTCTTAATAGGACCATATGGCTACATTCGGCATATAGACCTGCAGCGTTTCCTGGCTTGTGTGCCAACTGTACCATAGGCTCTAAACATAATGTGAATTAAAGTCTATGGATAAATCATTTATGGGTGAGATATGTTATGTACTTTTTTTTCGCGAGCATTCATAGCGAAATTTGCCTGAACCATGAACCTTTTCTACTGCGGGTCAAGATATTCAACACTTTCTAAGCTTCTAAAGGGGTTGTTTCTGCCACAAAGTAAAAATTGACGTGGGAAGTTTGTAAATCTTCAAAATAATAAACCAGTTTTCACCATTCATTATTATTAAAAAGTCTGCGCACCCGATTTTGTTTTAGCTGCTTCCTTTAGTGATCCATTGTTTCACCATTAGCTCAGTCCTCCAGGGATATGACTAGGCTGAGATGACTCCTCATTCCTGTCGCCTCCACATGCCCCACTTCACCGTCTCTCCTCTCAGGCAGCTACTAGATGTTCACAAACCCCAGGTACTGACCGTCTAACTCCTGTCCTCTGTGCTTTCATAGTAATTAAGTAAATACAGTGGTAAATAAATAAAAAAGAAACCTCAATCAAGTTTGTGCTTTGATAAAGAGAAAAAAACACTAGGTATTTCCTGTGAGGAAGTTGAACCTAGGAGACCCGTGTGCCTGGAGGCAAAAGTTATACCTCTCATATCTACCCACAATGCGTCTAGACCTAAAAGTACATTTCCTTTGACTACATAGATGGAAAGGCCTTTGATGTCCATCCTGCCTGTGGCTTCACTGATACTGCAGTTCAAATCAAATCACACACGCCCCCATTCTGAGCTCACATGCGGAAGAGCTTGGAGGCAGAGGTATAAAGAGATTTTGGCTAAACCCCTTTAAGTGACAATTCTCACACTCAAGTAACACCACCTATCAAAACGTTCTCTAAACCTGTTCCAGTAGTAATGTCTGCCTTGATTTGCCGTACTAAACCACATAAATTGTTAGCTTCTTATTTGTAGTGGCCGCCGCTCCCAAACGCCCCCGATCTCATGCATTATTTGGGGGGGGGGGGGGGGGGGGGGGGGGTGCACACTCCACGGGCGCTCCTGTAACTGCGTAGCTGATATCGGAATGTGGCTGTTTAAAAATAGAGTGAATGGGGCTGAAAAATAAAAACCGGTCAGACTTCTCCGCACAGCCAGCCCCGTACATTCCACAGGTTTCCCTTAGGGTAATCTGGTTGTATATTGAAACTATGATATGTAATTACTTCATTTTTCATCTTAATGTTGCATTGCTAGAATGAGTTTCTACTAATCCCCTTTTGTGCTTTAAGACCCCTGCCACTAAAATGAGTGGGGTCATTCTGCGAGGACCCCAGAAATAAATTGTAATCTGCGTGGTTACCCATTATGCTAAATGTTTGCTTCCTCTGCCACAAGCTTCAACACCCAAGGGGAAATGGAGCATTACATAGTGGCTTACCCTTGCAATGAATGTGGCTCAAGGATGATGGACAACTCTTTGTTAACTCAAAATGCCCTAATGGGTTATGTAAAGGGAGTTTTCTAAACCAGATAAACCTGGTTACTGTAAACCAGAATATGACCTGGCGATGCTTACATAATTAACACGGTTGTAAGTGGTTATTCAGTGTAATCCCCTGGTCAATCCCCGGAATGTGCGTACAAACATCCAACGCAGCAGTGGCTAAGGAGCCCCCCGGTATTCACCAGTGCCCGCCGCAAGGCAGGATCCAGATCGCTACCCCTGACGTGGCCGCTTGCGATGACATCCGAAGTGCCATGTGTAAAAGTGCAGAAGCAGGCAGAGGTGACGAGTCCCAGACAGGTGTCACCTAAAACAGGTGTGGAGCTACCAGACAGGTAGCAGATGGATGTGGTGACAGGTACAACAGCAGGTGTCACAGGAACCAGGCAACAGCAATGCAGAGGGCACGATCAATGAATGATCATCAACAAAGTGACCCAGAGCACAGGCATGAAGTTCCTTAAGTCCCCGGTGGTGGTCTGCCATTGACCAGTTAACTAGGTGCTGACCCTTTAAATCTGAGAGAGGCTGCACTCATTACGGGCAGGAGACGGGAGAGGAGCCGGAGTGTGGAAAGGTGAGTAGATCTTGGAGGGGGGATCAAAGGCAGGAATGCCAACACGAGCTTGCCCGCGGTCCTGAGTGTGCATTGTGATAAAAAAATTTATGTATGACTGGGTTGGCTCATTGAAAGTCACCTTACATTCGTGTAAGCGAAATAAAACAGGCAGCCTACAGCTTCATCAGTGACTTTAATTATCTTTATGATTTACAGTCCAGATACATTATATACTAACTGATAAAGTAAAGTACAGGGCGTAATAAAGGAATAGGCACAAAAATCTAATTATCAGATCAAATCTCGTTAGCTTAAGCCAAAGTTAAATATTTGATGAAATTGTTTGATGCAAAGAGATCTAGTGGAGTAAAACATGAGTTAATTAGTGAATAAAAATGTGAAATATTTTTTAATCTTTGCCAGAAGTATAGGACTGAGAATACAACGTATTATTTATAGACAAGCAATGGAACCAAACAATCTTATGTCAATGGTCTTATCCATTAGTATCTATATGGAGATTTTTGAAAAAGAATAGCTAAACTTAGCGAACACCCACTGTTTAAAACCATGTTTTAGATTAAAAAAAATTCTGTATTAATTTTTATTCTATTTAAATAGCAGTTCAATCTTTGTTTTCTGTTCCTACATAAATTATTACTTCTACAAACACTTCTAGGGTGAGCTTAGGTGACAAGTGCATACTATTATTATTCAGTACATCAGTTTGCTGTAAGCATATATGCATAAAAGCAGTGTAGACTTACACAATCTAAAATGATAAAATGTGCCCCAGAAATTAATAATATACAGTGTACCAAAATAAATTATATTACACACAGTACCCACTGAAATTAATTATATCCCAAAGAGAACCTCTCACAATGAATTAGATCACATGGTGTAGCCTCAGAAATTAGTTATATTACACACTGCACCCCCCAAAAAATATTACACATTGTACCCTTCACCCAGTATCGCTCTGCTCTGCACTGATGAGCGGCAAAACCCCAAAACAGCTGCTGTATGCAGATGAGTGATACTGGCTTGGCTAATATCCCTTTTGCTCTCTAAAGACTCAGTGGGTCAAAATCAAATTGAGGATTTGTTACATTTAATAGAGGGTGCTTGAGCTTTTCAGCTCATTTCCCATAATGCCTTGTGATATGCAGACATTGTATCCTTGAAATTGATTACATTGAACGCTGTAACCCTTGAAATTTATTATATTACACATTGTACCCCTGAAATAAATTATAATACACACTGTAACCTCTAAAATGAATTTTAATACAAGCTCTACCCAAAAATTAATTGTATTACACACTGTACCCCTTGAAATTGATTTTATTGCATACTATGCCTATGAAATTAATTATAATATATACGGTAACTCCAGAAATGAGTTACATTACACACTGTACCATCTGATATTAATTATGATACACACCAAAATAAGGATTCTTGGTGGTCTCTGCCAGTGAAAGGATCCATGGTGAAGAGCAGTGGAGGCATTAGTGCTGCATACATGTTGGGGACTCCAGTAAAGAAGTAAATGTAAGCATTCCCAGTGGTCTAGGGTAGTAAAGAGTTTAATGCAAGGATCTTTGGTGGTCTGTAGCATGAGGGGGTAAATGTAAAATTCCTGGTGGAGGGCAGGTGAGGGGTTAATGCTACTTACATTAGGCCTTATGTATGAAAACAGTCTAGGAGGAAGAATTTCTTTGTTGCCCATAGAAACCAATTAGAGCTTGACTTCCATTTCATAAAGTGCTCTGGAAAAATAAAAGCTGATCTCTGATTGGTTGCTGTGGGCAACTAAGTCTTTTTCCTAGGTAGTTTTGATACATAAGCCCCCTGGTGTGGACTGGTTACTCACCTCTCCATGTAACCTCATGCCATCTACTAAGTGTATAATATATAATGACATGCTGTCTACTAAAGGTGTAATGTATAATCCCATGCCATCTACCGAAGGAGTGATGTATAATTCCATGTCATCAGCTGAACGGGTAACTTTAAACTCATGCTGTCTACTGATCGGGTAATGTATGATTCCATGCCGTCTAATGAAAGTGTTAGATATAATCCAAAACCGTCGATGGAAAGTGTAAAACTAGAAGGGAACTTAAAATGTGTATTCACAAATGCTAGAAGTCTTGCAAACAAAATGGGGGACCTTGAGGCGCTAGTTCTAGAGGAGCTGATTGATGTGGTAGGTATTGCTGAAACATGGCTGGACTCCTTGCATGATTGGGCTGTCAACCTTCAAGGTTTGAATCTATGTAGGAAAGACAGAGTGAATAAGAGGGGAGGAGGAGTGTGTCTGTATGTAAGGAGTGATATGAAGGCAAATGTGATAGAGGAATTAGAGGATGAGGTTGCTGGAGATGTGGTGGCATTGTGGGTGGAAACACAATGGGGGGGTTAATGCAAAAAAAAATATTTTTGGCATAATCTATAAACCCCTGAACATCACTGAGGGAAGAGGAACAGATGCATAATGAAATGGTGTGGGCTGCACAGGCAGGTACAGTGGTAATAAACTAATAATGGGTGACTTTAATTACCCAGACATTGACTGGGGTCAAAGTTCTTCATCAACTGAAAAGGGAAGGAAGTTCCTCAGTCTGTTAGAGGACAATTTTATGGGGCAGTTTGTGGAACCCACTAGAAGTGATGCTCTGTTAGATCTGGTAATTTCTAACAAAGCGGTCACTGTTTCTGAAAATCTAGGTAACAGCGACCACAATATAATTAATTTTAGTGTAAACTGGAAAAAAGAAACAGAGCAGCTAGAGAGAAAAGGATTCAATCTCCAGAGGAGAAAAATGTTCTTCACTGTAATAACTGTGAATCTGTGGAATAGCCGCCTGAGGAGCTGGTCACAGCAGGAACAGTTGACTTTCAAGAAAGGTTTAGATATCTACCTGGAACTAAAGAATATTAATGCGTACATAGCTATATAATATTCTGGATCCTGTCTGGTGGCGGCTCTGGGGTCAGATTGGTTCTTGCCTTGTGGGTTTCAGGACATTAACCAGTGGGGAAGCTGGGCTTAAAGGGGTTGTATCATTTCATTAAATGGTTTTCAAAATAAGGGGACAGTGAAAACAAGCAACTTTTCAATTAGATGTCATTAGCAAAGCTGTCTTGTTATCACAGTTTTCCATATCTTCTGTTTCTGTTTACACTGATATCCAGTGGTGGTCGGATCCCTCCTCCTTGCATTTCACTAGCTGAGAGCTCATTTACATCCTGTTCAGCCCCCCGTCGGCTGTATTCACTGAGCTTGCATTCCTGCCTCTCACTCAAAGTAAGGGACCGGCACATTTTCACTCTGCACAGCCAGCAGAAACAGAATAACAGTGCAGGGCTTCTACAATCAGGAAACAGCACAATTGTGTGTCGATCCCTGCCTCTCCTGCATAGAAGGGAGATCTGTGCCGTTCATAGAAAGCTGAATTCAACTGTAACAAATCTCCAGCTGTGAGAGGAGAAGAGATCAGTGCTCAGTCTATATTAACTGTAGCCTGTGGTATGTTTACAGCTCTTACAAAATAAGACTGACAGGGAGAGACACCGTGACATGGGGACTCAGAGATGGGGGGGGGAGTCTCGGGAGCCAGCACGAACAGTGCAGGGGGGATGATGTCACCCAGCTGGGAGGGGAAGAAACGCCCCTGCATTTCTAGAGTTGAGAAGCTGAGAGCAGTATGAATCAGCCGAACTAAAGAAGCGATACATCCCCTTTAACATCCTTGTCTCCCTCCCTTCACCCACATTTTCCCCACCCTTGGTTGAACTTGATGGACTCGTGTCTTTTTTCAACTGTACTATGTAACTATGTAACTATGAGTTCAATGTTGCACTGTTACTTCCGGTTTCTTCTCAGCACTGATCAAAAAGATGAGTGCAGAAAGGTACAAGAGGACTATGCAGTTGTGAATGTATGGCTACACAGTTTTCTTAATAATTGTGCAACATTCTGTCCTATCATTACAGGGGCCAGATTGGACAGATTACTAGTCCAGGCCTGAGAGAAACGGTGTGTTTTCTCTTCAGAAACAGAACTGTGCTTGGGCTCATAGTAACCTGATATGTAAGGCTGAAAAAACATACACAGTTTGTCCTTCCTGTTCAGCCCATTATTTTGCACTGTTGAGAAACCTCCATGAGGAAGAAACCACTTGTCCTCATTTTAGGTAAATAAAATATCCATATCTGCAATCAGAATAAATTCCTAGATCTGATGTATACTCCTTAGAATGCTTTTGAGTTCTGTTGTTTCTTTTTTTTTTTTTACAATTCTGCCCACAACGTATCATAACTATGTGCGGTCTGGCTAGTGATTTATACAGTGGTATTTTTTTATCATGTTCATCTATGGTGCCATGTTATTACACCCAAAATCTTATTTGCCTTTTGCAGCAGCTGCCTGACATTGGGTGCTACAGTTAAGTTTACTGTCATTTAAAAATCCCATGTCATCTTCCATATCTTTTAGCTAGTGTTTTCACCTTTAGTAATCTTGGTAGGGATTTTTCTTTCCCATGTGCATAACCTACATTTATTAGCTTATAATTTCATTTGCCACTTCTCAGCCCAACCCTCTTACTAACCTAGATCCTTTTGTATGAGGATACTGTTCTCTTTTATGTCACCCGTCACCGAACTCCAAAATGCAAATAAATGTGTCATGTTTGCCCACATTATAGGATAACTCCAAAACACTTATAACCTCTTTGCCGAAGAGAGAAACCAAAGTAATGCTGTTTGTGTCACTAGCTTTCTGTATGCCAGCAAGACCTGGGTTACCTACTGTATCCAACTGAAGACTTTTGAGAGATTTCATCAATGCTGCCTGTGGAATATTCTGGACTTCAGCTGGCAGGCTTTCCACACCAATTCCAGCATCCATACTGAGGCAAAGATGACAGCCATGATCTTGTAGGACCAACTCTGCTGGATGGGCCAATGCATCAGAATGCCTGACCCCCGCCTACCCAATTAAGTTCTCTACTCCCAACTGAACCAAAGCCAGAGGAAACCATTCAAAGGCGCCATCAAGACCTACCTTAATAAAAGGGGCCAAATTGAATTTTGTAACTGGAAAGTCCATGAAACTTTTCCCCAACGGCAATGCATCACCCATCAACCAGCTATAAATCAATGGTCTCTCTAATGAGGTAGACAAAAGACGATGAAAAAAAGGACAGGGGAAAAGAACCCAGATTTGCGAAGGCAACTCCCAAATGGAGTATCTTGTCTTAAAGGGGTTGTGTCACTACATTGATTCATCTTACTTCAGTCCTGTTTTCTTGGTTTCATTTTTGAATTCAGAGGGGGGGTTTACTGACTTTACCGACTACTACTGGCCTGTAGTGACAAGCTGCTGAGGGCACCAGGTCTGTAGCTATAGCAACCTGAAGAGCTGATGCAGCCCATACAAGACAGGATATCTAGGAATAGGTAGGACACTGTTAATGGACACATATTGCAAAGTGACTTGTTTTTGCAAGATCTTTAACATAAAAAGCAATGCTTGTAGTGAGACAACCCCTTTAACTGTCGGAAAATCTGTGACTTGAGGATTGGACTTATCTTAAAGCACATATGTAATCTTGATGGACGTCGTTTTTGTTTCAAGGAACCGCCGATGATGTTTAGGTCCCCCAGGTTGATTTCAAATGTCCTATATTCTCCATGTAGCTGCAACATATACTGGTGAGAAGATATATACACCAGAACCGGCTTCTCTCACCATCAGAACATCCACCATTTCAGAGCAGTCTTCCATTACATATATTGCAGTGTCTTCTGTATTCCTCGAGGTGGCGTATGTCCATCGAGGAAGTTTGCAAACAATCCTGTATTAAAATAAAATAAATACAACACTTGCAAACAGAAGACAGTTAAAGGAAATAAAATCTCCATATAATCCTGGAGTTTACTTAATTCTTGGTGAAAGAGGAGTGTGACGATGAGAAGACAAGATCTGGAATAACAACTGAGATTACTCCTAGAGTTTACACGAGCAGGAGGATTTATGACAGGATTTTCAGAAAGCACTTGCTGGATGCTACTAACGTGAGAGGTGTATGGAGTGAGTTCCAAGAAAGATTAATGGAAGCTAAAGACGGAAACACGTAATAAATACATGAGGCAGATGGGACTGCTCAATGAGATAAATATATTCCACTGCTCTGTAGAGATCTTTTCAAGATGTTAACTGTATGAGTAATTTGCAATTAGAGTGGCGATGGCAATCAGGCCTTAAAATTTATATGAAACCATGCTGGTTTAAAGGGGTTTTGCCACGCTCTCATTCCATACCTCCTGCATCCAGCTCTTCAGCTCTGTGTGCTCAGAAGGGGGCGTGTGTGATTTGTTTGAATTGCAGATCATGTGACCCTGCATGATGACATCACCAGGCCTTTCCCCTCTGTAGTCAAAGAAAGGTCTGGTTATGTATAGAAGTGTATGTAGCTACATTGTAGCTCAGAGGTTACATTTTTGCTTTACAGTACAAAGGTCCTGGGTTTAAATCCCTGCAGGAACCAAACCTGTGGATTTTTCTCCTATTTATCAATGCACAGACCTCATTTAGGTTTCTTTTTTTTATTTGCACTGTTTGACTAATTACTAAGGAGAACAGAGGACGGGAGTAGAGTGACAGCACCTGGGGTTTGAACACCCAGTAGCTGCCTGAGAGGAGAGGTGATGTCTGAGCATGTGCTTCCAGGACTGAGGAGCTCACAGCCCTGGTCGTATCCCCTGGAGATGAGCTGTAAACAATGAATCACTAAAGGAGCAGCTAAAACAAAAACGGTGCAGAATTTTTAATCATGATGAATGAGGAAAATGTTTATTATTTAATTTTCAAACTTCCCACGTCAACTTTACTTCGTGGCAAAACCCGTTTTAAGGTCAGTTTTAGACAACTTTAACTGAGGTGTTTTTCTACATCTGTTATACAGCCACAAGTCTGGAACCAACCACAGGTTATGATACTGTGAGGCCAAGTCACTAAACCCAAAGTTATACCCTCATCGGAAATTTTGCGCCTGCCTCCTATGCCCTTTAATGTGAGGTGCCCAATCCGTCTCTAAGAAACTGACAAGTCAATTATTTATTGGCACTGAAAATTTTTAATGTTGAGGAAAATCAGCATTGTGCGAACGAAGTTCAATTCAGTCATGTGAAAATATCCATAGGTACAATACCACACAAAAGTGAGGACACACCTCATTTTTGTAAATATTGTATTATATCTTTTAATGGGACAAGACTGAAGAAATAACACTGATACAATGTAGTAGTCAGTGAACACACAGCCATCAATGTCTAAACCTCTGTCAACAAAAGTAAGCACACCTCTAAGTGAAAATGGACAAATTGTGCCCAAAGTGTCAATGTTTTGTGTGGCCACCATTATTTTCCAGCACTGCCTTAACTCTCCTGGGCATCGAATTTACTGGAGCTTCACAGGTTGCAGCCACTGGAATCCTCTTCTACTCCTCCATGATGACATCACGGAGCTGGTAGATGTTAGAGACCTTGTGCTCCTCCACCTTCTATTTGAGGATATCTCACAGTTGCTCAGTAGTGTTTAGGTCTGGAGATATTCTTGGCCATTCCATCACCTTTACCCTCATTTTCTTTAGCATGGCAGCGGTCAACTTGAGGGTGGGTTTGGGGTAGTTATCCTGTTGGAATACTGCCTTGCGACACAGAAGGGAGGGGATCATGCTTCACAATGTCACAGTACATGTTGGCATTCATGGTTGCCCTAATTGAACTGTAGCTCCCCACAGCCGGCAGCATTCATGCAGCCCCAACCCATGACACTCCCATCACTATGCTTGACTGTAGGCAAGACACACTTGTCTCCACTTTGTACTCCTCACCTGGTTGCTGCCACACACGCTTGACATCTGAACCAAATAAGTTTATTTTGGTCTCATCAGACTATAGGACATGGTTCCAGTAATCCATGTCCTTAGGCTGCTTATCTTCAGAAAACTGTTTTTGGGCTTTCTTGTGCACTATCTTTAGAAGAGGCTTCCTTCTAGGATGACAGCCATGCAGACCAATTTAATGCAGTGTGCGGCATTTGGTCTGAGCATTGACAGACTGACCACCACCTCTTTAACCTCTGCAGCAATGCTGGTAGCACTCGTCTTTGGATATAACGCTGAGCACGTGCACTCAACTTCTTTGGTCGACCATAATGAGGTCTGTTCTGATTTGAACTTGTCTTGTGAAACCACTGTATGGTCTTTGCCACCATGTTGCAGCTCAGTTTCAGTGTTGACAATCTTTTTATAGCCTAGGCCATCTTTATGTAGAGCAACATTTTTTTCAGATCCTCAGAGAGTTCTTTGCCCTGTGGCGCCATGTTGAAATTCCAGTGACCAGTATGAGTGTGAGAGTGATAACGCCAAATTTAACAGGCCTTGAACCTAAAAAGTCACAAAATAGGGAGGGAAAAAGGGGAAAATTTGGGGAAAAATTTGTCCATTTTTCACTTAGGGGTTTTTTCCTTTTGTTTCCGCAGTTTAACATTATTGGGGTTTTTGGAGTTATTTTAGGGCACAACAAATTTATACTTTTATACAAGCTGTACACTGACTACATTGTATCAAAGTGTCTTCCCCTCGTGTAGTCCCCGAAAAGAAAAAATAAATTTTTACAAAAATTGGGAGTTGATTGTGAATACGTAAAAAAAAGGCAAAGTAAATTTTACAATGTTATCAAGGGGACATTCTGAGTAACAAAGACAAACTCCTCCTCCCTTCCCTACCGTACCTAGTAATACTTACATGTTCAGGAATCTGTGAGGAATCCATTAAATTCTACATTAATTAAGGTGGCAAAACCCCTATTCACACCCGCAGAAAAATTCAAAATAAATGAATGTGCTGGGAATTTTAAAATCCACATTATGTTCATTATCACCATGGATTTTGCATGAAAATACCAAGCATTGAATAACAATTAGGCCAATCCATGTGCAGATCTGTTGGCACAACTACAGAGAAAATCTGAGTTCTTAGCCTCAGATTCTTTGAAAAAATCCACACAGTTTGGGCCTTGGGCAAAATGGACGGGTTTGGGGAAAACCTTCAGTTAAAACCCACCCTGAAGTGTTTTCAAAATTGAGCCTCTGAACACTACCTCAATGGTTCTGAAAAAGAACCATCAATATGTGACTGAAGTGGAGACTTTTAGCTTTAGTATAAGAGGTTTAACAAATGATTACATAAACTGTTTTTAAAAACAGCCCCTTAGATAAGACTCCTTTCAAAGATCAAAAGTGAATAAAGTTAGCTATAAAAAAAAGGGAAATTTTTTTATTTGGAAAAAAATACTTCATCAATGTTTGTCTGAGGTCTGCAACCCCTGAGGATCACCAAATGCTGAGCTTCCTACCTTGACATGTGTTGCCAGCCTTTACGAAGTATTTTCAATGCTGTTATTTTTTTGGGGCTTTCATTTTTTCAAGACCGTGACTTTCCCCCCGAAGGTTGTTGTAGTAATACTTGTGATCCCCTTTAAAAACAACTTGCAATCTTTCTTAAACTTTTTTTTGTGCTTTTTCCCTGTTTTCCTTCAGAAATGTATTAAGAATGAGTAGATGGGTTGCCAATTGGGGGGGGTGTCCCTTTAAATTGCAACCAGTGCGACAGTTTTGTGTGTAGAGGCATGCCCCCCCTTTTTAAAATGGAATGGTAACACCTAGCTGACAGGTTCGTTATAATTTCTAAAAAATAATAACAGAGAAATTTAAGGGATGTTTCAGGGTGTTATTTTATAGGGAAAACAAGTTTTTCTAAACTGACATGAGGAGATTCACCGGTGACATCAGAGGTATAACCGTCAACAGGGTAGGGCGATACTGTCTAACCATTGAAGTATATTCTATGTATTTGTCTAAGGGCATGTCCCCATGGCACCGGTCTGCAGACGGTTTTCAGGCGGTTTGCGGTTTTGCAGACCGTCTGAAAAATCGACCGCAAACGAGCACAATGGGCTTCTATGTAAAACCAGTGCAGCAGTCCCCACTACACGGGTTTTCCGCCCAGCGGTTTTTCAAACCGGCGTCCGGTTTTTGGACAGAATATGAACATGTTAATGTGAAGGGGGAGGGCTCATCACGAAGAAAAGCCGTTACCCCGCGGCCGTGTTTACAGTACACAAACCGGACAAATGTCGTTCGGATAAACCGACTGGCATTTGTCCAGTGCCTTGTAAATGGCCCCTTAAGAAGCTCTTAGGTTTCATTTGTGGTATATTTTTCATATTCAAAGAATCTCTGAATACAACATAAATGAAGAAATACAATAATACAGTCATATGAAAACAGTAAAAAAATAACAGAAAAAGATCATGGTCACCATCAAACAAATATTACTTCAGTTTCTCAGTACAAGATGCAAGTTTACAAATGATGTAAAAACCAGTGGAAATATTTTCTAAGCTTTCGGCTTTCCAATAATCAATTAGTAATAATCTACAACCATTAGGGCGCACAAGAGAGGATAAATGGAGATAAAGAGATATACCATAAAGCGTGTGTCTCTTGTAATAAGAGCGCGATTCCTGGTTACATAGTGACCAATATGATTGCTGACAACCTATATTGTGTACATAAGTAAATACAGGTTTGTATAAAGTAATGGAAATATTTAACCAAAATTAGAAACTTTGTGGTATGTTTTTGGTCATGGTCTATCTATTCTGTAAAATGCTATCCTATTGTTTTTGTGACATCTGACTGCATGTGAGTAGAAGGTTTAGCTCTATACACCTCAGAATTCAGCCGGCTACATCTTTCCACAGTCATATTATCAATAAACATCAGTGACCCAGTTCCATTAACAGCCACACACGCCCATGCAATAACAGTGCCCCCACCATGGGTGACAGATCATGAGATTATGAGCTCTTCCTTATCTTATTCATACTGTTCTCCTCCCATCATTCTGTTACCAGTTATTCTTGTTTTCGTTACTCAAAAAAATTTATGCTGAACTCATTAGTGATTTACTGCTTTTTAAGAAGTATCCGAATTGTTGATATAGTCACTCCTAAAGTTTCTGCTATCTCTGAGTGAATTTATTCTGATGTTTGTCAGCCTAATGATGGTTTGTCTCACAATGCTGTTTTACAGCACCACATGCAACTTTAGGCTCACACTTCCTGGTTGTCACGAGTTGCGCCGCAGGCCGCAGGGCTCACCCGGGTGCAGTTACTTACCATATGTGAGGAAGCCCTTTCTGCATTCCGGTTGCCGTTTCTCTGTACCAGTCCCTCCGGCTTACGTTCTTCGACCACGATCCTTCGCTGCCTGCCCTGACCTTCTGGCCCGTCCCTGACTACGAGTTTGCCTGCCGATTTTGTCCTGCGTTGCACCTCGGCTACCACCGCAAGCAAGTCACATCAGGGGTAGCGACCTGGTGGAATCCGGCCGCGTCAAGCCCATCCCGCCTTGCGGTGGGCTCTGGTGAAAACCACTTAGACCCCGCTCCCTGGTGTGGCCTGTACCACCGCTTGCGGTGGCCCAGCGGATCCACTACCTTGGTCCGTTACAGTTGGATTCGGCCATGGATCCCGCCAAGGTGCCATTACCCAGTGTGGAGGACCTTACATCTATCGTGGCTCTGCAGTCCCAGCAACTGGCGCAACAGGCGCAGCAATTAGACCAGTTGACCGCCATGATGCAGCAACTTATTGCCTCTCAGCAACGGCCCTCGTCACCTCCCGTGGTTCCTCCTACGCCAGCCACTTCGTCGGCCTCTGTGGGACCCAAACTCCGTCTGTCGCTACCAACTAAGCTTGATGGAGATCCGAAACTCTGCAGGGGATTTGTTACACAGTGCTCCATGCACGTGGAACTGATGGCTGACCAGTTTCCATCCGAACAATCAAAGGTAGCGTTTGTGGTCAGCTTACTCTCTGGGAAGGGCTCCAAGGGGATTCTACGGTAGGGGATTTACACCGTCCAGTTCTGCACGCTGGCCTCTGAGCTGACTTGGAATGAAGCGGCCTTGTGTGCTACCTTCAAGAAGGGTCTCTCCGACAGGGTCAAAGATGCACTGGCTGCAAGAGACCTCCCGACGTCCTTAAGTGAACTGATCCATTTGGCCACTCGCATCGACGTGCGCTTTTCCGAGAGACAGGAGGAGCTCCATCAGGAACGTGACTTGGTTCGGTCTCGCCGGTTCCCTCGCCTGGCTCCGGTGTTCCAGAAGCCTCCTCTGCCACTTCCGCAGCACTCCAGTGAAGAACCTATGCAAATCGACCGTGTCCAGCTTACAGAACAAGAGCGGTCCCGACATCGCGCTGAGAACCTGTGCCTGTACTGTGCCAGTCCGAGCACTTCCTGAGGGACTGTCCCCTGCGCCCCCATCTGGGAAACACGTGCACCTAGGTTACGTGGGAGAGGCGTCCCTAGGTATGAACAGTTCCTCTCCTTGTTTGACCATGCCGGTGCATGTCGTGTCAGGTACCGGAGCTCAAATTCAAGTGTCTGCCTTCCTTGATTCCAGGTCAGCTGGGAACTTCATGGACGCTGCTCTAGTGTCGAAACTTCATCTCCTGGTGGTCCGCCTCAAGAATCCCTTAGTCATCTCATCCGTGAATACAGAGATCATGAGTGACTCCATTCGATTCCGCAAGGAGCCAGTGTCTATGCACGTTGGGGCGCTCCACGGAGAAAAGATCGCATTCTATGTGCTGCCCGCTCCCCCTCAGCAATCTTGTTGGGGCTCTCGTGGCTGCAGTGCCACGCCCCCTATGCTGGACTGGGAAACGGGCGAAGTAACGCTTTGTGGACAATCTCGTTGTCTTGTGGCACCTCGCCCAGTGCTCCCTGCTTCTCCACCGACGCCCTCTAAACCTCTGCCGGGTCTGCCTCCGGAATACCAAGATTTTGCGGACGTGTTTTCCAAAAAGCAGGCGGAGACCTTGCCTCCTCATCATCCCTACGACTGTCCCATTCACCTGTTGCCTGGCACGAGTCCTCCCCGAGGCAGGGTTTATCCGCTGTAAGTTCCTGAGACCGAAGCCATGTCGGCCTATATACAAGAGTATCTCAAGAAGGGCTTTATCCGCAAGTCCACGTCTCCTGCTGGTGCCAGATTCTTCTTCGTGGAGAAAAAAGATGGCTCTCTATGTCCCTGCACTGAGTATCGCAGACTGAATAAAATAACCGTGAAGAACCGTTACCCGTTACCTCTGATCACGGAGCTCTTCAACCGGCTTTGCGGGGCCAGGATTTTCTCCAAATTGGATTTACGTGGAGTCTATAATCTTATCCACATCCGGCAGGGCGATGAGTGGAAGACGGCGTTTAACACACGTGATGGCCATTTCGAGTATTTGGTTTTGCTATTCGGCTTGTGCCCAAAGCCCCGGGGCCCGTTTTCAGGGGAAATTTTTGAATGGTTTTTTGTGCCCCTCCTTTTTCCCCGATTTTTAGTATAATGTACAAAATTTTTGGTTTCTCGCCCGACCTAATGAAACCCAAACCCTTCGCCCCTTTTTTCGCCAGGGGCCTTTGGGCGCCTCTGAGGAAACCCCCTATATGCCAAGTTGGAGAAGTGCCAATTTTTTACGGTCCGCTTGACCCCTTTTTCGGGCACAAATTCTGACAAGGGACTTCAAATGGACCCAGCCCAAAATGTCTGCCGTTTTTCAGTGGCCCGCCCCCTGGCCTATGAAAGGCAATTTAACGCTTTTTTGGGTTCTTTCCAAATTTCCGGCGTTTATTTCCCCCACTTCTCCATGGGGGTTGGCCCCAAAATTTTGGGTCTCAAAAAAAAAAAGTGGGCAAACCCAAAAAAATTTGGGCCCCTGGCGGCTGGGAAAACAAAATTTTTCCCAGCTCCAAATTGGAAATTTTCTTCGGCCCATTACTGTCCTGGGGCCGGACATTGAGAAAGCCTTTTTTTTTTTTGGGGGGTATTTTCCTTTTTTGTGGGTGCAGGGGGGGTGCTAAATCAAACCTTAAAACCCCAAGGGGAAGGGCTATCACTTGTGGTTTTTTTTTCGGGAAAAATTTCTCTCAAGTCGAGAAGAATTTTTCCGATTGGGGACCGCGAGTGCTGGTTTAAGTTTGCTTTGAGGATTTGCGCCCTTTTTTGGAGGGGGTCGTCTCCCAGTCCCCCTATTTAAATTTTGACCACAAGAACTCGTGTAAACTTCAGAAGCCCAATGCCTCCAACCCCGGGGGGGTCGCTTTGGGCCCCAATTCTCTTCTTTTGTTATTCAAATTCGTGATCCATTTCCGTCCCCCTGAAAAAAACATCAAAGCCGACCCCGGTTTCCCCTGTCTCGGAATTTTTGGGTGAGGAAACGCCCCCCCTTGTCACTTCATCCCCCAGTTTGTTTTTAAATTTCCGTGGCCCCCCCGGGTTCCCAAGGTACCCCCCTGGCAAAGGGTTTGTGCGAACCCCCGCTTTTGCAGGAAAAATTCTGAAGTGGGGGGGTTTTTTCGCGGTTTGCCGGCCTTCCCTTTGGGGTGCGGGGAAAAACGGGAAAAGCTCATAAACCCGGGTATCTTGGTGGCCTTTTCCTAGTCAAGGTTTCAAGGACTTTTGGCATCTGTCCTGTTTGGTCCCCAGACCCCTCCTTAAACCCTGGGGGTTTTGCTTCAACCCTTCCCCTTTCCCTAACCCCCCCATGGTCCCATGTTGCCAGGACTTCATTACAGATTTTACGTATTGGGGTTTTCTGTCATTTGGGTTGTCGTGGATCGCTTTCTAGAGGCGCACTTCGTCCTTTCCCCCTGCCGGGGCCTTCTGCACCTGCCTTGCGAGTCTTTTTTTCTGCATTTTTTTTGTTTACTGGTCCCCTCTATTTGTTTCTGACCCCGGAGTGCAGTTCGTGCAAGTTTTGGCGATCTCTTGCTCCCGTTGAAAGAGAATCTGGATTCTCCTTGGTATCATTTCAGCTAAGGGCAGGTGGAGAGGGCCCAACAGTTCCGGGGAATTATGACCCTTTTGTCCCCGCCCGAAGGCGCTGGTAAAAACTTTCCCTGGGTAAGTTCTTCCATAATTCTTTGGTTCTGCCTTGGTGGGGCCTTCCATTTTTTTTGGGGTAGGACTTTTCCCCACCCCCCCTGGGGGTGTTTGCCCGAACGTTCCCGCTGTGGACACCCTAATTCGCGATTTGAGGGTTGGAGTGAAATCGCGATCTTTCAATGGGCCCCTTTTCCAGACTAAACTCCGAGCGGATAAGTACAGGAGACTCCTCCCTCTTTTGCCCCTGGGGATAAAGTCTGGTTTTCATCCAAGTACGTTGCTAGGTCCCCCGCTCAAGTAGGCCCCGGTATTTAGTCCCCTTTTTGGGTTTTTAGGAGGTCAAAACCCGGGGGTACAAGCTCCGTTCCTTCCTCGAGTGATCCGGATCCCTTCAGTCTCTCTGTGAAGCCTTTTATGGAATAGGTTTTCTCAGAAAGGGGGGCACCCCTTCTCCTGAGGCCAATACTTCGACGTATTCACCCCGTAAGAAAAATTGGCCCTGAAGCGTCAGGGGAAGGGCATTACTCATCCTGGAAGGGGTTTGGGCAGAGGAAGACGTGGGAACCGGAGGCAAATTATGGGGCCGTGGCTTTCAGGATTTCTCCAGGCCAGGAAAAGGGGGAGGCCAAAGGAGGTGGAACTATCATGAGTTGCGCCGCAGCCCGCAGTCCGGGCTGCAGACAACTAGGTCCCCTGGGTACTTCCTTCCTCCCGTAGCGAGCGGCGCCGCGGTCCGCATGTCGGGTCGTGGGCGCACTCACTCACTCAGGCGCAGTTACTTAGCCGGCTCACGCTGGCTCTCCCAGATTTAAAGGGCCAGCGCGATGGTAATTGGTTTTCCCGGGCCCGAAAACCCATAAAAATGCTCCACCCCCGGGAAGCCTCCTTCGCTGCCTCCCCTCCCTTTCTGGCCCGTCCCCTGACTATGATTTTCCGCCAATTTTGTCCTGGTTTGCACCTCGGTTTCCCGCAAGAAAGTACTCAGGGGTAGCGACCGGGAGAATCCCCCTAGGGCGGCGGCTCTGGTAAAAACCGGGGGACCCATTTAAACCCCGCCCCTGGGTGTGGCCCTTAAAAAAACCGCTTGGGGGGGCCCCGAGATCCACAAACTTGGTCCGTCCATGGTCAGACAGTGGGATTTCATGCAGTGATTGGCTTAAAAACTTGCATTTCTAACGTCCCGTAAATTAAGCTGGGTTTTGTAAACTGTAGTGCACAAGGCTCCAAAGCCATAAAGGGTTAAGGCTTGTCAGTAACTAATGTAAACAAGCTGCTGTATTTCAAAATAACAAACACTGCAGTGAGCCAGTCATCATCGAAACCACTCCTTCAGCCTGTAAGAGCAGAGAAAGGTGGCTGATAATTAGGGAGACTTGTGTACAAAAAGGAGATAAGCTCTGTTCCTACCTTTGAAGAGAAGCAACATAAGAGCAGCAATGTATTTGGTAATGTCTTTATTTTTTTTGTCTTTCATGTTTTAAAATTTTAACAAACCAAAACCCCCCTTTTTTAAAAGGGGGGGGGGTTTTTCCTGTTCTGGGCCCTTAAAAATTTTGGGCCCGAAAGGGGGTTTTCAAACGAGTCCTGCCTGAAGGGCTTTCGTCCCGCCTACATACCTTTTGATTTGGGATCAGTAATGTTCAATTTCCTCTGTGGTGGCGCTGCAGGCAGGAAAAAAGAACACTTTTTCTGCCAGGATTTTTCAAAGATTTCAGGTTTAAATTCTGGGGTTCCCACACGGCTTTTTTTCAAGGAAACTTTTTTTTTTGTCAAAAAAGTAATGGGTAAATTTGCACCAGAAAACACAGGCACAAGGCCATACTCACAGCTCTATGGCTGGACAAAAACCTATTCCCAGTAGGAGGCAAATCAACAGTGCCCAATGGGAAAATTTCCAAGTTCAGAAAATCAATTCCCCCCATCCATCGGGAAAGCGGTAAAAAAAAACACTTAATAAAAAAACACCCGAGCGAAAACCCGTAAAAATAAGGGGGGTTTGGGCTAGGGGTCCTAGGGGCCCCCCCAAGGGGTTAATTTTAGGGGCCCACTTTGCCTGTAAAAAACGAAACACAACACATTGACTGATGGCTATCTAAAGCCCAGAGCAGCAGAAACTAAAATGCCCAAAACATAGGAGAACTCTCTTTTAAAAGGGAGTCTCCTAAAATTT